>CAWUFQ010000484.1:290000-460000 GCA_963921405.1 Cepaea hortensis | reverse complement strand
GGCACTGGGAAACAGGAAATATGGGCTAGGTAAGACGGAGGAGGACAGGCACTGGGAAACAGGAAATATGGGCTAGGTAAGACGGAGGAGGACGGGCACTGGGAAACAGGAAATATGGGCTAGGTAAGACGGAGGAGGACAGGCACTGGGAAACAGGAAATATCGGCTAGGTAAGACGGAGGAGGACAGGCACTGGGAAACAGGAAATATCGGCTAGGTAAGACGGAGGAGGACGGGCACTGGGAAACAGGAAATATGGGCTAGGTAAGACGGAGGAGGACAGGCACTGGGAAACAGGAAATATGGGCTAGGTAAGACGGAGGAGGACAGGCACTGGGAAACAGGAAATATGGGCTAGGTAAGACGGAGGAGGACAGGCACTGGGAAACAGGAAATATGGGCTAGGTAAGACGGAGGAGGACGGGCACTGGGAAACAGGAAATATCGGCTAGGTAAGACGGAGGAGGACAGGCACTGGGAAACAGGAAATATGGGCTAGGTAAGACGGAGGAGGACAGGCACTGGGAAACAGGAAATATGGGCTAGGTAAGACGGAGGAGGACAGGCACTGGGAAACAGGAAATATGGGCTAGGTAAGACGGAGGAGGACAGGCACTGGGAAACAGGAAATATGGGCTAGGTAAGACGGAGGAGGACAGGCACTGGGAAACAGGAAATATGGGCTAGGTAAGACGGAGGAGGACAGGCACTGGGAAACAGGAAATATCGGCTAGGTAAGACGGAGGAGGACAGGCACTGGGAAACAGGAAATATGGGCTAGGTAAGACGGAGGAGGACAGGCACTGGGAAACAGGAAATATGGGCTAGGTAAGACGGAGGAGGACAGGCACTGGGAAACAGGAAATATCGGCTAGGTAAGACGGAGGAGGACAGGCACTGGGAAACACGAAATATCGGCTAGGTAAGACGGAGGAGGACAGGCACTGGGAAACAGGAAATATCGGCTAGGTAAGACGGAGGAGGACAGGCACTGGGAAACAGGAAATATGGGCTAGGTAAGACGGAGGAGGACAGGCACTGGGAAACAGGAAATATGGGCTAGGTAAGACGGAGGAGGACAGGCACTGGGAAACAGGAAATATGGGCTAGGTAAGACGGAGGAGGACAGGCACTGGGAAACAGGAAATATCGGCTAGGTAAGACGGAGGAGGACAGGCACTGGGAAACACGAAATATCGGCTAGGTAAGACGGAGGAGGACAGGCACTGGGAAACAGGAAATATCGGCTAGGTAAGACGGAGGAGGACAGGCACTGGGAAACAGGAAATATCGGCTAGGTAAGACGGAGGAGGACAGGCACTGGGAAACACGAAATATCGGCTAGGTAAGACGGAGGAGGACGGGCACTGGGAAACAGGAAATATCGGCTAGGTAAGACGGAGGAGGACAGGCACTGGGAAACAGGAAATATCGGCTAGGTAAGACGGAGGAGGACAGGCACTGGGAAACAGGAAATATCGGCTAGGTAAGACGGAGGAGGACGGGCACTGGGAAACAGGAAATATCGGCTAGGTAAGACGGAGGAGGACAGGCACTGGGAAACAGGAAATATCGGCTAGGTAAGACGGAGGAGGACGGGCGCTGGGAAACAGGAAATATCGGCTAGGTAAGACGGAGGAGGACAGGCGCTGGGAAACAGGAAATATCGGCTAGGTAAGACGGAGGAGGACAGGCCCTGGGAAACAGGAAATATCGGCTAGGTAAGACGGAGGAGGACAGGCGCTGGGAAACAGGAAATATCGGCTAGGTAAGACGGAGGAGGACAGGCACTGGGAAACAGGAAATATCGGCTAGGTAAGACGGAGGAGGACAGGCACTGGGAAACAGGAAATATCGGCTAGGTAAGACGGAGGAGGACAGGCACTGGGAAACAGGAAATATCGGCTAGGTAAGACGGAGGAGGACAGGCACTAGGAAACACGAAATATCGGCTAGGTAAGACGGAGGAGGACAGGCACTGGGAAACACGCTGGTGCCTAATGTATACAGTTACATTAGACCAGAGTATATCGGAAATGTCTGCCTGTAGTGTACTTGATTCGTGACGTCATTACGGACAGAGAGTCCAGCCGTCCCGGGTTTGTGGAACAACAACATGTCCTGAAACAGCAAACTGTTATGGTTCTGTGACTGACATGACCTTCACAGTAGTAGCCTGGAAACATGGGAGAATTGCTGGCCTCACAGTTGTAAACCTGAAACATGGGAGAATTGATGGCCTCACAGTTGTAGACCTGAAACATGGGAGAATTGCTGGCCTCACAGTTGTAGACATGAAACATGGGAGAATTGCTGGCCTCACAGTTGAGGACATGAAACATGGGAGAATTGCTGGCCTCACAGTTGAGGACATGAAACATGGGAGAATTGCTGGCCTCACAGTTGTAGACCTGAAACATGGGAGAATTGCTGGCCTCACAGTTGTAGACATGAAACATGGGAGAATTGCTGGCCTCACAGTTGTAGTCCTGAAACATGGGAGAATTGCTGGCCTCACAGATGTAGACCTGAAACATGGGAAAATTGTTGGTCTTACAGTTGTAGACCTGAAATATGGGAGAATTGCTGGTCTCACAGTTGTAGTCATGAAACATGGGAGAATTGCTGGCCTCACAGTTGTAGACCTGAAACATGGGAGAATTGTTGGTCTCACAGTTGTAGTCCTGAAACATGGGAGAATTGCTGGACTCACAGTTGTAGACCTGAAACATGGGAGAATTGCTGGCCTCACAGTTGTAGACCTGAAACATGGGAGAATTGCTGGACTCACAGTTGTAGACCTGAAACATGGGAGAATTGCTGGCCTCACAGTTGTAGACCTGAAACATGGAAGAATTGTTGGCCTTACAGTTGTAGACATGAAACATGGGAGAATTGTTGGCCTCACAGTTTTAGACCTGAAACATGGGAGAATTGTTGGCCTCACAGTTGTAGACCTGAAATATGGGAGAATTGCTGCCCAGTGCTGTCCTATGTTGTAGAAATGAAACATGGGAGAGTTGTTGGCCTCACAGTTGTAGACCAGGAACATGGGAGAATTGCTGCCCAGTGCTGTCCTCTGTTGTAGACATGAAACATGGGAGAATTGCTGGCCTCACAGTTGTAGACATGAAACATGGGGGAATTGCTGGCCTCACAGTTATAGACATGAAACATGGGAGAGTTGTTAGCCTAACAGTTGTAGACCTGAAACATGGGAGAATTGCTGCCCAGTGCTGGCCTCTGTTGTAAACATGAAACATGGGAGAATTGCTGGCCTCACAGTTGTAGACATGAAACATGGGAGAATTGCTGGCCTCAAAGTTGTAGACCTGAAACATGGGAGAATTGCTGGCCTCACAGTTGTAGACATGAAACATGGGAGAGTTGCTGGCCTCACAGTTGTAGACCTGAAACATGGGAGAATTGCTGGCCTCACAGTTGTAGACCTGAAACACGGGAGAATTGCTGGCCTCACAGTTGTAGACATGAAACATGGGAGAATTGCTGGCCTCACAGTTGTAGACATGAAACATGGGAGAATTGCTGGCCTCACAGTTGTAGACATGAAACATGGGAGAATTGCTTGCCTCACAGTTTTAGACCTGAAACATGGGAGAATTGCTGGCCTCACAGTTGTAGACTTGAAACATGGGAGAATTGCTGGCGTCACATTTGTATGCCTGAAACATGGGAGAATTGCTGGCCTCACATTTGTAGACCTGAAACACGGGAGAACTGCTGGCCTCACAGTTGTAGACATGAAACATGGGAGAATTGTTGGCCTCACAGTTGTAGACCTGAAACATGGGAGAATTGTTGGCCTCACAGTTGTAGACCTGAAACATGGGAGAATTGTTGGCCTCACAGTTGTAGACCTGAAACATGGGAGAATTGCTGCCCAGTGCTTTCCTCTGTTGTAGAAATGAAACATGGGAGAGTTGTTGGCCTCACAGTTGTAGACCAGGAACATGGGAGAATTCCTGCCCAGTGCTGTCCTCTGTTGTAGACATGAAACATGGGAGAATTGCTGGCCTCACAGTTGTAGACATGACACATGGGAGAATTGCTGGCCTCACAGTTGTAGACATGAAACATGGGAGAGTTGTTAGCCTCACAGTTGTAGAACTGAAACATGGGAGAATTGCTGCCCAGTGCTGTCCTCTGTTGTAGACATGAAACATGGGAGAATTGCTGGCCTCACAGTTGTAGACATGAAACATGGGAGAATTGCTGGCCTCACATTTGTAGACCTGAAACATGGGAGAATTGCTGGCCTCACAGTTGTAGACATGAAACATGAGAGAGTTGCTGGCCTCACAGTTGTAGACATGAAACATGGGAGAATTGCTGGCCTCACAGTTGTAGACCTGAAACACGGGAGAATCGCAGGCCTCACAGTTGTAGACATGAAACATGGGAGAATTGCTGGCCTCACAGTTGTAGACATGAAACATGGGAGAATTGCTGGCCTCACAGTTGTAGACATGAAACATGGGAGAATTGCTTGCCTCACAGTTGTAGACCTGAAACATGGGAGAATTGCTGGCCTCACAGTTGTAGACCTGAAACATGGGAGAGTTGTTGGCCTCACAGTTGTAGACATGAAACATGGGAGAATTGCTTGCCTCACAGTTTTAGACCTGAAACATGGGAGAATTGCTGGCCTCACAGTTGTAGACTTGAAACATGGGAGAATTGCTGGCGTCACATTTGTATGCCTGAAACATGGGAGAATTGCTGGCCTCACATTTGTAGACCTGAAACACGGGAGAACTGCTGGCCTCACAGTTGTAGACATGAAACATGGGAGAATTGTTGGCCTCACAGTTGTAGACCTGAAACATGGGAGAATTGTTGGCCTCACAGTTGTAGACCTGAAACATGGGAGAATTGTTGGCCTCACAGTTGTAGACCTGAAACATGGGAGAATTGCTGCCCAGTGCTTTCCTCTGTTGTAGAAATGAAACATGGGAGAGTTGTTGGCCTCACAGTTGTAGACCAGGAACATGGGAGAATTCCTGCCCAGTGCTGTCCTCTGTTGTAGACATGAAACATGGGAGAATTGCTGGCCTCACAGTTGTAGACATGACACATGGGAGAATTGCTGGCCTCACAGTTGTAGACATGAAACATGGGAGAGTTGTTAGCCTCACAGTTGTAGAACTGAAACATGGGAGAATTGCTGCCCAGTGCTGTCCTCTGTTGTAGACATGAAACATGGGAGAATTGCTGGCCTCACAGTTGTAGACATGAAACATGGGAGAATTTCTGGCCTCACAGTTGTAGACCTGAAACATGGGAGAATTGCTGGCCTCACAGTTGTAGACATGAAACATGGGAGAATTGCTGGCCTCACAGTTGTAGACCTGAAACACGGGAGAATCGCAGGCCTCACAGTTGTAGACATGAAACATGGGAGAATTGCTGGCCTCACAGTTGTAGACATGAAACATGGGAGAATTGCTGGCCTCACAGTTGTAGACATGAAACATGGGAGAATTGCTTGCCTCACAGTTGTAGACCTGAAACATGGGAGAATTGCTGGCCTCACAGTTGTAGACCTGAAACATGGGAGAGTTGTTGGCCTCACAGTTGTAGACCTGAAACATGGGAGAATTGCTGACCAGTGCTGCCCTCTGTTGTAGACATGAAACATGGGAGAATTGCTGGCCTCACAGTTGTAGACATGAAACATGGGAGAATTGCTGGCCTCACAGTTGTAGACATGAAACATGGGAGAATTGCTGGCCTCACAGTTGAGGACATGAAACATGGGAGAATTGCTGGCCTCACATTTGAGGACATGAAACATGGGAGAATTGCTGGCCTCACAGTTGTAGACCTGAAACACGGGAGAATTGCTGGCCTCACAGTTGTAGACATGAAACATGGGAGAATTGCTGGCCTCACAGTTGTAGACATGAAACATGGGAGAATTGCTTGCCTCACAGTTGTAGACCTGAAACATGGGAGAATTGCTGGCCTCACAGTTGTAGACCTGAAACATGGGAGAGTTGTTGGCCTCACAGTTGTAGACCTGAAACATGGGAGAATTGCTGACCAGTGCTGTCCTCTGTTGTAAACATGAAACATGGGAGAATTGCTGGCCTCACAGTTGTAGACATGAAACATGGGAGAATTGCTGGCCTCAAATTTGTAGACCTGAAACACGGGAGAATTGCTGGCCTCACAGTTGTAGACCTGAAACATGGGAGAATTGCTGGCCTCACAGTTGTAGACATGAAACACGGGAGAATTGTTGACCTCATAGTTGTAGACCTGAAACATGGGAGAATTGTTGGCCTCACAGTTGTAGACCTGAAACATGGGAGAATTGCTGCCCAGTGCTGCCCTCTGTTGTAGACATGAAACATGGGAGAATTGCTGGCCTCACAGTTGTAGACATGAAACATGGGAGAATTGCTGGCCTCACAGTTGTAGACATGAAACATGGGAGAATTGCTGGCCTCACAGTTGAGGACATGAAACATGGGAGAATTGCTGGCCTCACATTTGAGGACATGAAACATGGGAGAATTGCTGGCCTCACAGTTGTAGACCTGAAACATGGGAGAATTGCTGGCCTCACAGTTGTAGACATGAAACATGGGAGAATTGCTGGCCTCACAGTTGTAGTCCTGAAACATGGGAGAATTGCTGGCCTCACAGATGTAGACCTGAAACATGGGAGAATTGTTGGTCTTACAGTTGTAGACCTGAAACATGGGAGAATTGTTGGTCTCACAGTTGTAGTCATGAAACATGG
The DNA here is from genome assembly GCA_963921405.1 of Cepaea hortensis. Taxonomy (NCBI): domain Eukaryota; kingdom Metazoa; phylum Mollusca; class Gastropoda; order Stylommatophora; family Helicidae; genus Cepaea; species Cepaea hortensis. Next base: position 453,231 of record CAWUFQ010000484.1, on the reverse strand, counting down.
GAGAATTGCTGGCCTCACAGTTGTAGACCTGAAACATGGGAGAATTGCTGGCCTCACAGTTGTAGACCTGAAACATGGGACAATTGCTGGCCTCACAGTTGTAGACCTGAAACATGGGAGAATTGCTGGACTCACAGTTGTAGACCTGAAACATGGGAGAATTGCTGGCCTCACAGTTGTAGACATGAAACATGGGAGAATTGTTGGCCTCACAGTTGTAGACCTGAAACATGGTAGAATTGTTGGCCTCACAGTTTTAGACCTGAAACATGGGAGAATTGTTGGCCTCACAGTTGTAGACCAGGAACATGGGAGAATTGCTGCCCAGTGCTGTCCTCTGTTGTAAACATGAAACATGGGAGAATTGCTGGCCTCACAGTTGTAGACATGAAACATGGGAGAATTGCTGGCCTCACAGTTGTAGACCTGAAACATGGGAGAATTGCTGGCCTCACAGTTGTAGACATGAAACATGGGAGAGTTGCTGGCCTCACAGTTGTAGACCTGAAACATGGGAGAATTGCTGGACTCACAGTTGTAGACCTGAAACACGGGAGAATTGCTGGCCTCACAGTTGTAGACATGAAACATGGGAGAATTGCTGGCCTCACAGTTGTACACATGAAACATGGGAGAATTGCTGGCCTCACAGTTGTAGACATGAAACATGGGAGAATTGCTTGCCTCACAGTTGTAGACCTGAAACATGGGAGAATTGCTGGCCTCACAGTTGTAGACTTGAAACATGGGAGAATTGCTGGCCTCACAGTTGTAGACCTGAAACATGGCAGAATTGCTGGCCTCACATTTGTAGACCTGAAACACGGGAGAATTGCTGGCCTCACAGTTGTAGACATGAAACATGGGAGAATTGTTGGCCTCACAGTTGTAGACCTGAAACATGGGAGAATTGTTGGCCTCACAGTTGTAGACCTGAAACATGGGAGAATTGTTGGCCTCACAGTTGTAGACCTGAAACATGGGAGAATTGCTGCCCAGTGCTGTCCTCTGTTGTAAACATGAAACATGGGAGAATTGCTGGCCTCACAGTTGTAGACATGAAACATGGGAGAATTGCTGGCCTCACAGTTGTAGACCTGAAACATGGGAGAATTGCTGGCCTCACAGTTGTAGACCTGAAACACGGGAGAATTGCTGGCCTCACAGTTGTAGACATGAAACATGGGAGAATTGCTGGCCTCACAGTTGTAGACATGAAACATGGGAGAATTGCTGGCCTCACAGTTGTAGACATGAAACATGGGAGAATTGCTTGCCTCACAGTTGTAGACCTGAAACATGGGAGAATTGCTGGCCTCACAGTTGTAGACTTGAAACATGGGAGAATTGCTGGCCTCACAGTTGTAGACCTGAAACATGGGAGAATTGCTGGCCTCACATTTGTAGACCTGAAACACGGGAGAATTGCTGGCCTCACAGTTGTAGACATGAAACATGGGAGAATTGTTGGCCTCACAGTTGTAGACCTGAAACATGGGAGAATTGTTGGCCTCACAGTTGTAGACCTGAAACATGGGAGAATTGTTGGCCTCACAGTTGTAGACCTCAAACATGGGAGAATTGCTGCCCAGTGCTGTCCTCTGTTGTAGAAATGAAACATGGGAGAGTTGTTGGCCTCACAGTTGTAGACCAGGAACATGGGAGAATTGCTGCCCAGTGCTGTCCTCTGTTGTAGACATGAAACATGGGAGAATTGCTGGCCTCACAGTTGTAGACATGAAACATGGGAGAATTGCTGGCCTCACAGTTGTAGACATGAAACATGGGAGAGTTGTTAGCCTCACAGTTGTAGACCTGAAACATGGGAGAATTGCTGCCCAGTGCTGTCCTCTGTTGTAGACATGAAACATGGGAGAATTGCTGGCCTCACAGTTGTAGACATTAAACATGGGAGAGTTGCTGGCCTCACAGTTGTAGACCTGAAACATGGGAGAATTGCTGGCCTCACAGTTGTAGACCTGAAACATGGGAGAATTGCTGGCCTCACAGTTGTAGACATGAAACATGGGAGAATTGTTGGCCTCACAGTTGTAGACCTGAAACATGGGAGAATTGCTGCCCAGTGCTTTCCTCTGTTGTAGAAATGAAACATGTGAGAGTTGTTGGCCTCACAGTTGTAGACCAGGAACATGGGAGAATTGCTGCCCAGTGCTGTCCTCTGTTGTAGACATGAAACATGGGAGAATTGCTGGCCTCACAGTTGTAGACATGACACATGGGAGAATTGCTGGCCTCACAGTTGTAGACATGAAACATGGGAGAGTTGTTAGCCTCACAGTTGTAGACCTGAAACATGGGAGAATTGCTGCCCAGTGCTGTCCTCTGTTGTAGACATGAAACATGGGAGAATTGCTGGCCTCACAGTTGTAGACATGAAACATGGGAGAATTGCTGGCCTCACAGTTGTAGACCTGAAACATGGGAGAATTGCTGGCCTCACAGTTGTAGACATGAAACATGAGAGAGTTGCTGGCCTCACAGTTGTAGACATGAAACATGGGAGAATTGCTGGCCTCACAGTTGTAGACCTGAAACACGGGAGAATCGCAGGCCTCACAGTTGTAGACATGAAACATGGGAGAATTGCTGGCCTCACAGTTGTAGACATGAAACATGGGAGAATTGCTGGCCTCACAATTGTAGACATGAAACATGGGAGAATTGCTTGCCTCACAGTTGTAGACCTGAAACATGGGAGAATTGCTGGCCTCACAGTTGTAGACCTGAAACATGGGAGAGTTGTTGGCCTCACAGTTGTAGACCTGAAACATGGGAGAATTGCTGACCAGTGCTGTCCTCTGTTGTAAACATGAAACATGGGAGAATTGCTGGCCTCACAGTTGTAGACATGAAACATGGGAGAATTGCTTGCCTCACAGTTGTAGACCTGAAAAATGGGAGAATTGCTGGCCTCAAATTTGTAGACCTGAAACACGGGAGAATTGCTGGCCTCACAGTTGTAGACATGAAACACGGGAGAATTGTTGACCTCATAGTTGTAGACCTGAAACATGGGAGAATTGTTGGCCTCACAGTTGTAGACCTGAAACATCGGAGAATTGCTGCCCAGTGCTGCCCTCTGTTGTAGACATGAAACATGGGATAATTGCTGGCCTCACAGTTGTAGACATGAAACATGGGAGAATTGCTGGCCTCACAGTTGTAGACATGAAACATGGGAGAATTGCTGGCCTCACAGTTGTAGTCCTGAAACATGGGAGAATTGCTGGCCTCACAGATGTAGACCTGAAACATGGGAGAATTGTTGGTCTTACAGTTGTAGACCTGAAACATGGGAGAATTGTTGGTCTCACAGTTGTAGTCATGAAACATGGGAGAATTGCTGGCCTCACAGTTGTAGACCTGAAACATGGGAGAATTGCTGGCCTCACAGTTGTAGACCTGAAACATGGGACAATTGCTGGCCTCACAGTTGTAGACCTGAAACATGGGAGAATTGCTGGACTCACAGTTGTAGACCTGAAACATGGGAGAATTGCTGGCCTCACAGTTGTAGACATGAAACATGGGAGAATTGTTGGCCTCACAGTTGTAGACCTGAAACATGGTAGAATTGTTGGCCTCACAGTTTTAGACCTGAAACATGGGAGAATTGTTGGCCTCACAGTTGTAGACCAGGAACATGGGAGAATTGCTGCCCAGTGCTGTCCTCTGTTGTAAACATGAAACATGGGAGAATTGCTGGCCTCACAGTTGTAGACATGAAACATGGGAGAGTTGCTGGCCTCACAGTTGTAGACCTGAAACATGGGAGAATTGCTGGCCTCACAGTTGTAGACCTGAAACACGGGAGAATTGCTGGCCTCACAGTTGTAGACATGAAACATGGGAGAATTGCTGGCCTCACAGTTGTAGACCTGAAACATGGGAGAATTGCTGGCCTCACAGTTGTAGACATGAAACATGAGAGAGTTGCTGGCCTCACAGTTGTAGACATGAAACATGGGAGAATTGCTGGCCTCACAGTTGTAGACCTGAAACACGGGAGAATCGCAGGCCTCACAGTTGTAGACATGAAACATGGGAGAATTGCTGGCCTCACAGTTGTAGACATGAAACATGGGAGAATTGCTGGCCTCACAATTGTAGACATGAAACATGGGAGAATTGCTTGCCTCACAGTTGTAGACCTGAAACATGGGAGAATTGCTGGCCTCACAGTTGTAGACCTGAAACATGGGAGAGTTGTTGGCCTCACAGTTGTAGACCTGAAACATGGGAGAATTGCTGACCAGTGCTGTCCTCTGTTGTAAACATGAAACATGGGAGAATTGCTGGCCTCACAGTTGTAGACATGAAACATGGGAGAATTGCTTGCCTCACAGTTGTAGACCTGAAAAATGGGAGAATTGCTGGCCTCAAATTTGTAGACCTGAAACACGGGAGAATTGCTGGCCTCACAGTTGTAGACATGAAACACGGGAGAATTGTTGACCTCATAGTTGTAGACCTGAAACATGGGAGAATTGTTGGCCTCACAGTTGTAGACCTGAAACATCGGAGAATTGCTGCCCAGTGCTGCCCTCTGTTGTAGACATGAAACATGGGATAATTGCTGGCCTCACAGTTGTAGACATGAAACATGGGAGAATTGCTGGCCTCACAGTTGTAGACATGAAACATGGGAGAATTGCTGGCCTCACAGTTGTAGTCCTGAAACATGGGAGAATTGCTGGCCTCACAGATGTAGACCTGAAACATGGGAGAATTGTTGGTCTTACAGTTGTAGACCTGAAACATGGGAGAATTGTTGGTCTCACAGTTGTAGTCATGAAACATGGGAGAATTGCTGGCCTCACAGTTGTAGACCTGAAACATGGGAGAATTGCTGGCCTCACAGTTGTAGACCTGAAACATGGGACAATTGCTGGCCTCACAGTTGTAGACCTGAAACATGGGAGAATTGCTGGACTCACAGTTGTAGACCTGAAACATGGGAGAATTGCTGGCCTCACAGTTGTAGACATGAAACATGGGAGAATTGTTGGCCTCACAGTTGTAGACCTGAAACATGGTAGAATTGTTGGCCTCACAGTTTTAGACCTGAAACATGGGAGAATTGTTGGCCTCACAGTTGTAGACCAGGAACATGGGAGAATTGCTGCCCAGTGCTGTCCTCTGTTGTAAACATGAAACATGGGAGAATTGCTGGCCTCACAGTTGTAGACATGAAACATGGGAGAATTGCTGGCCTCACAGTTGTAGACCTGAAACATGGGAGAATTGCTGGCCTCACAGTTGTAGACATGAAACATGGGAGAGTTGCTGGCCTCACAGTTGTAGACCTGAAACATGGGAGAATTGCTGGCCTCACAGTTGTAGACCTGAAACACGGGAGAATTGCTGGCCTAACAGTTGTAGACATGAAACATGGGAGAATTGCTGGCCTCACAGTTGTACACATGAAACATGGGAAAATTGCTGGCCTCACAGTTGTAGACATGAAACATGGGAGAATTGCTTGCCTCACAGTTGTAGACCTGAAACATGGGAGAATTGCTGGCCTCACAGTTGTAGACTTGAAACATGGGAGAATTGCTGGCCTCACAGTTGTAGACCTGAAACATGGCAGAATTGCTGGCCTCACATTTGTAGACCTGAAACACGGGAGAATTGCTGGCCTCACAGTTGTAGACATGAAACATGGGAGAATTGTTGGCCTCACAGTTGTAGACCTGAAACATGGGAGAATTGTTGGCCTCACAGTTGTAGACCTGAAACATGGGAGAATTGTTGGCCTCACAGTTGTAGACCTGAAACATGGGAGAATTGCTGCCCAGTGCTGTCCTCTGTTGTAAACATGAAACATGGGAGAATTGCTGGCCTCACAGTTGTAGACATGAAACATGGGAGAATTGCTGGCCTCACAGTTGTAGACCTGAAACATGGGAGAATTGCTGGCCTCACAGTTGTAGACCTGAAACATGGGAGAATTGCTGGCCTCACAGTTGTAGACATGAAACATGGGAGAATTGCTGGCCTCACAGTTGTAGACATGAAACATGGGAGAATTGCTGGCCTCACAGTTGTAGACATGAAACATGGGAGAATTGCTTGCCTCACAGTTGTAGACCTGAAACATGGGAGAATTGCTGGCCTCACAGTTGTAGACTTGAAACATGGGAGAATTGCTGGCCTCACAGTTGTAGACCTGAAACATGGGAGAATTACTGGCCTCACATTTGTAGACCTGAAACACGGTAGAATTGCTGGCCTCACAGTTGTAGACATGAAACATGGGAGAATTGTTGGCCTCACAGTTGTAGACCTGAAACATGGGAGAATTGTTGGCCTCACAGTTGTAGACCTGAAACATGGGAGAATTGTTGGCCTCACAGTTGTAGACCTCAAACATGGGAGAATTGCTGCCCAGTGCTGTCCTCTGTTGTAGAAATGAAACATGGGAGAGTTGTTGGCCTCACAGTTGTAGACCAGGAACATGGGAGAATTGCTGCCCAGTGCTGTCCTCTGTTGTAGACATGAAACATGGGAGAATTGCTGGCCTCACAGTTGTAGACATGAAACATGGGAGAATTGCTGGCCTCACAGTTGTAGACATGAAACATGGGAGAGTTGTTAGCCTCACAGTTGTAGACCTGAAACATGGGAGAATTGCTGCCCAGTGCTGTCCTCTGTTGTAGACATGAAACATGGGAGAATTGCTGGCCTCACAGTTGTAGACATGAAACATGGGAGAGTTGCTGGCCTCACAGTTGTAGACCTGAAACATGGGAGAATTGCTGGCCTCACAGTTGTAGACCTGAAACACGGGAGAATTGCTGGCCTCACAGTTGTAGACATGAAACATGGGAGAATTGCTGGCCTCACAGTGGTAGACATGAAACATGGGAGAATTGCTGGCCTCACAGTTGTAGACATGAAACATGGGAGAATTGCTTGCCTCACAGTTGTAGACCTGAAACATGGGAGAATTGCTTGCCTCACAGTTGTAGACTTGAAACATGGGAGAATTGCTGGCCTCACAGTTGTAGACCTGAAATATGGGAGAATTGTTGGCCTCACAGTTGTAGACCTGAAACATGGGAGAATTGCTGCCCAGTGCTGTCCTCTGTTGTAGAAATGAAACATGGGAGAGATGTTGGCCTCACAGTTGTAGACCAGGAACATGGGAGAATTGCTGCCCAGTGCTGTCCTCTGTTGTAGACATGAAACATGGGAGAATTGCTGGCCTCACAGTTGTAGACATGACACATGGGAGAATTGCTGGCCTCACAGTTGTAGACATGAAACATGGGAGAGTTGTTAGCCTCAAAGTTGTAGACATGAAACATGGGAGAATTGCTTGCCTCACAGTTGTAGACCTGAAACATGGGAGAATTGCTGGCCTCACAGTTGTAGACCTGAAACATGGGAGAGTTGTTGGCCTCACAGTTGTAGACCTGAAACATGGGAGAATTGCTGACCAGTGCTGTCCTCTGTTGTAGACATGAAACATGGGAGAATTGCTGGCCTCACAGTTGTAGACATGAAACATGGGAGAATTGCTGGCCTCACAGTTGTAGACATGAAACATGGGAGAGTTGTTGGCCTCACAGTTGTAGACCTGAAACATGGGAGAATTGCTGCCCAGTGCTGTCCTCTGTTGTAGACATGAAACATGGGAGAATTGCTGGCCTCACAGTTGTAGACATGAAACATGGGAGAATTGCTGGCCTCACAGTTGTAGACCTGAAACATGGGAGAATTTCTGGCCTCACATTTGTAGACCTGAAACATGGGAGAATTGCTGGCCTCACAGTTGTAGACATGAAACATGGGAGAGTTGCTGGCCTCACAGTTGTAGACCTGAAACATGGGAGAATTGCTGGCCTCACAGTTGTAGACCTGAAACACGGGAGAATTACTGGCCTCACAGTTGTAGACATGAAACATGGGAGAATTACTGGCCTCACAGTTGTAGACATGAAACATGGGAGAATTGCTGGCCTCACAGTTGTAGACATGAAACATGGGAGAATTGCTTGCCTCACAGTTGTAGACCTGAAACATGGGAGAATTGCTTGCCTCACAGTTGTAGACTTGAAACATGGGAGAATTGCTGGCCTCACAGTTGTAGACCTGAAATATGGGAGAATTGTTGGCCTCACAGTTGTAGACCTGAAACATGGGAGAATTGCTGCCCAGTGCTGTCCTCTGTTGTAGAAATGAAACATGGGAGAGATGTTGGCCTCACAGTTGTAGACCAGGAACATGGGAGAATTGCTGCCCAGTGCTGTCCTCTGTTGTAGACATGAAACATGGGAGAATTGCTCGCCTCACAGTTGTAGACATGACACATGGGAGAATTGCTGGCCTCACAGTTGTAGACATGAAACATGGGAGAGTTGTTAGCCTCACAGTTGTAGACCTGAAACATGGGAGAATTGCTGCCCAGTGCTGTCTTCTGTTGTAGACATGAAACATGGGAGAATTGCTGGATTCACAGTTGTAGACATGAAACATGGGAGAATTGCTGGCCTCACAGTTGTAGACCTGAAACATGGGAGAATTGCTGGCCTCACAGTTGTAGACATGAAACATGGGAGAGTTGCTGGCCTCACAGTTGTAGACATGAAACATGGGAGAATTGCTGGCCTCACAGTTGTAGACCTGAAACACGGGAGAATCGCTGGCCTCACAGTTGTAGACATGAAACATGGGAGAATTGCTGGCCTCACAGTTGTAGACATGAAACATGGGAGAATTGCTGGCCTCAAAGTTGTAGACATGAAACATGGGAGAATTACTTGCCTCACAGTTGTAGACCTGAAACATGGGAGAATTTCTGGCCTCACAGTTGTAGACCTGAAACATGGGAGAGTTGTTGGCCTCACAGTTGTAGACCTGAAACATGGGAGAATTGCTGACCAGTGCTGTCCTCTGTTGTAGACATGAAACATGGGAGAATTGCTGGCCTCACAGTTGTAGACATGAAACATGGGAGAATTGCTGGCCTCACAGTTGTAGACATGAAACATGGGAGAGTTGTTGGCCTCACAGTTGTAGACCTGAAACATGGGAGAATTGCTGCCCAGTGCTGTCCTCTGTTGTAGACATGAAACATGGGAGAATTGCTGGCCTCACAGTTGTAGACATGAAACATGGGAGAATTGCTGGCCTCACAGTTGTAGACCTGAAACATGGGAGAATTGCTGGCCTCACATTTGTAGACCTGAAACATGGGAGAATTGCTGGCCTCACAGTTGTAGGCCTGAAACATGGGAGAATTGCTGGCCTAACAGTTGTAGACATGAAACATGGGAGAATTGCTGGCCTCAAATTTGTAGACCTGAAACACGGGAGAATTGCTGGCCTCACAGTTGTAGACCTGAAACATGGGAGAATTGCTGGCCTCACAGTTGTAGACATGAAACACGGGAGAATTGTTGACCTCATAGTTGTAGACCTGAAACATGGGAGAATTGTTGGCCTCACAGTTGTAGACCTGAAACATGGGAGAATTGCTGCCCAGTGCTGCCCTCTGGTGTAGACATGAAACATGGGAGAATTGCTGGCCTCACAGTTGTAGACATGAAACATGGGAGAATTGCTGGCCTCACAGTTGTAGACATGAAACATGGGAGAATTGCTGGCCTCACAGTTGAGGACATGAAACATGGGAGAATTGCTGGCCTCACAGTTGAGGACATGAAACATGGGAGAATTGCTGGCCTCACAGTTGTAGACCTGAAACATGGGAGAATTGCTGGCCTCACAGTTGTAGACATGAAACATGGGAGAATTGCTGGCCTCACAGTTGTAGTCCTGAAACATGGGAGAATTGCTGGCCTCACAGATGTAGACCTGAAACATGGGAGAATTGTTGGTCTTACAGTTGTAGACCTGAAACATGGGAGAATTGTTGGTCTCACAGTTGTAGTCATGAAACATGGGAGAATTGCTGGCCTCACAGTTGTAGACCTGAAACATGGTAGAATTGCTGGCCTCACAGTTGTAGACCTGAAACATGGGAGAATTGCTGGCCTCACAGTTGTAGACCTGAAACATGGGAGAATTGCTGGACTCACAGTTGTAGACCTGAAACATGGGAGAATTGCTGGCCTCACAGTTTTAGACATGAAACATTGGAGAATTGTTGGCCTCACAGTTGTAGACCTGAAACATGGGAGAATTGTTGGCCCCACAGTTTTAGACCTGAAACATGGGAGAATTGTTGGCCTCACAGTTGTAGACCAGGAACATGGGAGAATTGCTGCCCAGTGCTGTCCTCTGTTGTAAACATGAAACATGGGAGAATTGCTGGCCTCACAGTTGTAGACATGAAACATGGGAGAATTGCTGGCCTCACAGTTGTAGACCTGAAACATGGGAGAATTGCTGGCCTCACAGTTGTAGACATGAAACATGGGAGAGTTGCTGGCCTCACAGTTGTAGACCTGAAACATGGGAGAATTGCTGGCCTCACAGTTGTAGACCTGAAACACGGGAGAATTGCTGGCCTCACAGTTGTAGACATGAAACATGGGAGAATTGCTGGCCTCACAGTTGTAGACATGAAACATGGGAGAATTGCTGGCCTCACAGTTGTAGACATGAAACATGGGAGAATTGCTTGCCTCACAGTTGTAGACCTGAAACATGGGAGAATTGCTGGCCTCACAGTTGTAGACATGAAACATGGGAGAGTTGCTGGCCTCACAGTTGTAGACCTGAAACATGGGAGAATTGCTGGCCTCACAGTTGTAGACCTGAAACACGGGAGAATTGCTGGCCTCACAGTTGTAGACATGAAACATGGGAGAATTGCTGGCCTCACAGTTGTAGACATGAAACATGGGAGAATTGCTGGCCTCACAGTTGTAGACATGAAACATGGGAGAATTGCTTGCCTCACAGTTGTAGACCTAAAACATGGGAGAATTGCTGGCCTCACAGTTGTAGACTTGAAACATGGGAGAATTGCTGGCCTCACAGTTGTAGACCTGAAACATGGGAGAATTGCTGGCCTCACATTTGTAGACCTGAAACACGGGAGAATTGCTGGCCTCACAGTTGTAGACATGAAACATGGGAGAATTGTTGGCCTCACAGTTGTAGACCTGAAACATGGGAGAATTGTTGGCCTCACAGTTGTAGACCTGAAACATGGGAGAATTGTTGGCCTCACAGTTGTAGACCTGAAACATGGGAGAATTGCTGCCCAGTGCTGTCCTCTGTTGTAGACATGAAACATGGGAGAATTGCTGGCCTCACAGTTGTAGACATGAAACATGGGAGAATTGCTGGCCTCACAGTTGTAGACATGAAACATGGGAGAGTTGTTAGCCTCACAGTTGTAGACCTGAAACATGGGAGAATTGCTGGCCTCACAGTTGTAGACATGAAACATGGGAGAGTTGCTGGCCTCACAGTTGTAGACCTGAAACATGGGAGAATTGCTGGCCTCACAGTTGTAGACCTGAAACACGGGAGAATCGCTGGCTTCACAGTTGTAGACATGAAACATGGGAGAATTGCTGGCCTCACAGTTGTAGACATGAAACATGGGAGAATTGCTGGTCTCACAGTTGTAGACATGAAACATGGGAGAATTGCTTGCCTCACAGTTGTAGACATGAAACATGGGAGAATTGCTGGCCTCACAGTTGTAGACCTGAAACATGGGAGAGTTGTTGGCCTCACAGTTGTAGACCTGAAACATGGGAGAATTGCTGCCCAGTGCTGTCCTCTGTTGTAGACATGAAACATGGGAGAGTTGCTGGCCTCACAGTTGTAGACATGAAACATGGGAGAATTGCTGGCCTCACATTTGTAAACCTGAAACATGGGAGAATTGCTGGCCTCACAGTTGTAGACATGAAACATGGGAGAGTTGCTGGCCTCACAGTTGTAGACCTGAAACATGGGAGAATTGCTGGCCTCACAGTTGTAGACATGAAACATGGGAGAATTGCTGGCCTCACAGTTGTAGACATGAAACATGGGAGAATTGCTGGCCTCACAGTTGTAGACATGAAACATGGGAGAATTGCTTGCCTCACAGTTGTAGACATGAAACACGGGAGAATTGTTGACCTCATAGTTGTAGACCTGAAACATGGGAGAATTGTTGGCCTCACAGTTGTAGACCTGAAACATGGGAGAATTGCTGCCCAGTGCTGCCCTCTGTTGTAGACATGAAACATGGGAGAATTGCTGGCCTCACAGTTGTAGACATGAAACATGGGAGAATTGCTGGCCTCACAGTTGTAGACATGAAACATGGGAGAATTGCTGGCCTCACAGTTGAGGACATGAAACATGGGAGAATTGCTGGCCTCACATTTGAGGACATGAAACATGGGAGAATTGCTGGCCTCACAGTTGTAGACCTGAAACATGGGAGAATTGCTGGCCTCACAGTTGTAGACATGAAACATGGGAGAATTGCTGGCCTCACAGTTGTAGTCCTGAAACATGGGAGAATTGCTGGCCTCACAGATGTAGACCTGAAACATGGGAGAATTGTTGGTCTTACAGTTGTAGACCTGAAACATGGGAGAATTGTTGGTCTCACAGTTGTAGTCATGAAACATGGGAGAATTGCTGGCCTCACAGTTGTAGACCTGAAACATGGGAGAATTGCTGGCCTCACAGTTGTAGACCTGAAACATGGGACAATTGCTGTCCTCACAGTTGTAGACCTGAAACATGGGAGAATTGCTGGACTCACAGTTGTAGACCTGAAACATGGGAGAATTGCTGGCCTCACAGTTGTAGACATGAAACATGGGAGAATTGTTGGCCTCACAGTTGTAGACCTGAAACATGGGAGAATTGCTGGCCTCACAGTTTTAGACATGAAACATGGGAGAATTGTTGGCCTCACAGTTGTAGACCTGAAACATGGGAGAATTGTTGGCCTCACAGTTTTAGACCTGAAACATGGGAGAATTGTTGGCCTCACAGTTGTAGACCAGGAACATGGGAGAATTGCTGCCCAGTGCTGTCCTCTGTTGTAAACATGAAACATGGGAGAATTGCTGGCCTCACAGTTGTAGACATGAAACATGGGAGAATTGCTGGCCTCACAGTTGTAGACATGAAACATGGGAGAATTGCTGGCCTCACAGTTGTAGACATGAAACATGGGAGAGTTGTTGGCCTCACAGTTGTAGACCTGAAACATGGGAGAATTGCTGCCCAGTGCTGTCCTCTGTTGTAGACATGAAACATGGGAGAATTGCTGGCCTCACAGTTGTAGACATGAAACATGGGAGAATTGCTGGCCTCACAGTTGTAGACCTGAAACATGGGAGAATTTCTGGCCTCACATTTGTAGACCTGAAACATGGGAGAATTGCTGGCCTCACAGTTGTAGACATGAAACATGGGAGAGTTGCTGGCCTCACAGTTGTAGACCTGAAACATGGGAGAATTGCTGGCCTCACAGTTGTAGACCTGAAACACGGGAGAATTACTGGCCTCACAGTTGTAGACATGAAACATGGGAGAATTACTGGCCTCACAGTTGTAGACATGAAACATGGGAGAATTGCTGGCCTCACAGTTGTAGACATGAAACATGGGAGAATTGCTTGCCTCACAGTTGTAGACCTGAAACATGGGAGAATTGCTTGCCTCACAGTTGTAGACTTGAAACATGGGAGAATTGCTGGCCTCACAGTTGTAGACCTGAAATATGGGAGAATTGTTGGCCTCACAGTTGTAGACCTGAAACATGGGAGAATTGCTGCCCAGTGCTGTCCTCTGTTGTAGAAATGAAACATGGGAGAGATGTTGGCCTCACAGTTGTAGACCAGGAACATGGGAGAATTGCTGCCCAGTGCTGTCCTCTGTTGTAGACATGAAACATGGGAGAATTGCTCGCCTCACAGTTGTAGACATGACACATGGGAGAATTGCTGGCCTCACAGTTGTAGACATGAAACATGGGAGAGTTGTTAGCCTCACAGTTGTAGACCTGAAACATGGGAGAATTGCTGCCCAGTGCTGTCTTCTGTTGTAGACATGAAACATGGGAGAATTGCTGGATTCACAGTTGTAGACATGAAACATGGGAGAATTGCTGGCCTCACAGTTGTAGACCTGAAACATGGGAGAATTGCTAGCCTCACAGTTGTAGACATGAAACATGGGAGAGTTGCTGGCCTCACAGTTGTAGACATGAAACATGGGAGAATTGCTGGCCTCACAGTTGTAGACCTGAAACACGGGAGAATCGCTGGCCTCACAGTTGTAGACATGAAACATGGGAGAATTGCTGGCCTCACAGTTGTAGACATGAAACATGGGAGAATTGCTGGCCTCAAAGTTGTAGACATGAAACATGGGAGAATTACTTGCCTCACAGTTGTAGACCTGAAACATGGGAGAATTTCTGGCCTCACAGTTGTAGACCTGAAACATGGGAGAGTTGTTGGCCTCACAGTTGTAGACCTGAAACATGGGAGAATTGCTGACCAGTGCTGTCCTCTGTTGTAGACATGAAACATGGGAGAATTGCTGGCCTCACAGTTGTAGACATGAAACATGGGAGAATTGCTGGCCTCACAGTTGTAGACATGAAACATGGGAGAGTTGTTGGCCTCACAGTTGTAGACCTGAAACATGGGAGAATTGCTGCCCAGTGCTGTCCTCTGTTGTAGACATGAAACATGGGAGAATTGCTGGCCTCACAGTTGTAGACATGAAACATGGGAGAATTGCTGGCCTCACAGTTGTAGACCTGAAACATGGGAGAATTGCTGGCCTCACATTTGTAGACCTGAAACATGGGAGAATTGCTGGCCTCACAGTTGTAGGCCTGAAACATGGGAGAATTGCTGGCCTAACAGTTGTAGACATGAAACATGGGAGAATTGCTGGCCTCAAATTTGTAGACCTGAAACACGGGAGAATTGCTGGCCTCACAGTTGTAGACCTGAAACATGGGAGAATTGCTGGCCTCACAGTTGTAGACATGAAACACGGGAGAATTGTTGACCTCATAGTTGTAGACCTGAAACATGGGAGAATTGTTGGCCTCACAGTTGTAGACCTGAAACATGGGAGAATTGCTGCCCAGTGCTGCCCTCTGGTGTAGACATGAAACATGGGAGAATTGCTGGCCTCACAGTTGTAGACATGAAACATGGGAGAATTGCTGGCCTCACAGTTGTAGACATGAAACATGGGAGAATTGCTGGCCTCACAGTTGAGGACATGAAACATGGGAGAATTGCTGGCCTCACAGTTGAGGACATGAAACATGGGAGAATTGCTGGCCTCACAGTTGTAGACCTGAAACATGGGAGAATTGCTGGCCTCACAGTTGTAGACATGAAACATGGGAGAATTGCTGGCCTCACAGTTGTAGTCCTGAAACATGGGAGAATTGCTGGCCTCACAGATGTAGACCTGAAACATGGGAGAATTGTTGGTCTTACAGTTGTAGACCTGAAACATGGGAGAATTGTTGGTCTCACAGTTGTAGTCATGAAACATGGGAGAATTGCTGGCCTCACAGTTGTAGACCTGAAACATGGTAGAATTGCTGGCCTCACAGTTGTAGACCTGAAACATGGGAGAATTGCTGGCCTCACAGTTGTAGACCTGAAACATGGGAGAATTGCTGGACTCACAGTTGTAGACCTGAAACATGGGAGAATTGCTGGCCTCACAGTTTTAGACATGAAACATTGGAGAATTGTTGGCCTCACAGTTGTAGACCTGAAACATGGGAGAATTGTTGGCCCCACAGTTTTAGACCTGAAACATGGGAGAATTGTTGGCCTCACAGTTGTAGACCAGGAACATGGGAGAATTGCTGCCCAGTGCTGTCCTCTGTTGTAAACATGAAACATGGGAGAATTGCTGGCCTCACAGTTGTAGACATGAAACATGGGAGAATTGCTGGCCTCACAGTTGTAGACCTGAAACATGGGAGAATTGCTGGCCTCACAGTTGTAGACATGAAACATGGGAGAGTTGCTGGCCTCACAGTTGTAGACCTGAAACATGGGAGAATTGCTGGCCTCACAGTTGTAGACCTGAAACACGGGAGAATTGCTGGCCTCACAGTTGTAGACATGAAACATGGGAGAATTGCTGGCCTCACAGTTGTAGACATGAAACATGGGAGAATTGCTGGCCTCACAGTTGTAGACATGAAACATGGGAGAATTGCTTGCCTCACAGTTGTAGACCTGAAACATGGGAGAATTGCTGGCCTCACAGTTGTAGACATGAAACATGGGAGAGTTGCTGGCCTCACAGTTGTAGACCTGAAACATGGGAGAATTGCTGGCCTCACAGTTGTAGACCTGAAACACGGGAGAATTGCTGGCCTCACAGTTGTAGACATGAAACATGGGAGAATTGCTGGCCTCACAGTTGTAGACATGAAACATGGGAGAATTGCTGGCCTCACAGTTGTAGACATGAAACATGGGAGAATTGCTTGCCTCACAGTTGTAGACCTAAAACATGGGAGAATTGCTGGCCTCACAGTTGTAGACTTGAAACATGGGAGAATTGCTGGCCTCACAGTTGTAGACCTGAAACATGGGAGAATTGCTGGCCTCACATTTGTAGACCTGAAACACGGGAGAATTGCTGGCCTCACAGTTGTAGACATGAAACATGGGAGAATTGTTGGCCTCACAGTTGTAGACCTGAAACATGGGAGAATTGTTGGCCTCACAGTTGTAGACCTGAAACATGGGAGAATTGTTGGCCTCACAGTTGTAGACCTGAAACATGGGAGAATTGCTGCCCAGTGCTGTCCTCTGTTGTAGACATGAAACATGGGAGAATTGCTGGCCTCACAGTTGTAGACATGAAACATGGGAGAATTGCTGGCCTCACAGTTGTAGACATGAAACATGGGAGAGTTGTTAGCCTCACAGTTGTAGACCTGAAACATGGGAGAATTGCTGGCCTCACAGTTGTAGACATGAAACATGGGAGAGTTGCTGGCCTCACAGTTGTAGACCTGAAACATGGGAGAATTGCTGGCCTCACAGTTGTAGACCTGAAACACGGGAGAATCGCTGGCTTCACAGTTGTAGACATGAAACATGGGAGAATTGCTGGCCTCACAGTTGTAGACATGAAACATGGGAGAATTGCTGGTCTCACAGTTGTAGACATGAAACATGGGAGAATTGCTTGCCTCACAGTTGTAGACATGAAACATGGGAGAATTGCTGGCCTCACAGTTGTAGACCTGAAACATGGGAGAGTTGTTGGCCTCACAGTTGTAGACCTGAAACATGGGAGAATTGCTGCCCAGTGCTGTCCTCTGTTGTAGACATGAAACATGGGAGAGTTGCTGGCCTCACAGTTGTAGACATGAAACATGGGAGAATTGCTGGCCTCACATTTGTAAACCTGAAACATGGGAGAATTGCTGGCCTCACAGTTGTAGACATGAAACATGGGAGAGTTGCTGGCCTCACAGTTGTAGACCTGAAACATGGGAGAATTGCTGGCCTCACAGTTGTAGACATGAAACATGGGAGAATTGCTGGCCTCACAGTTGTAGACATGAAACATGGGAGAATTGCTGGCCTCACAGTTGTAGACATGAAACATGGGAGAATTGCTTGCCTCACAGTTGTAGACATGAAACACGGGAGAATTGTTGACCTCATAGTTGTAGACCTGAAACATGGGAGAATTGTTGGCCTCACAGTTGTAGACCTGAAACATGGGAGAATTGTTGGCCTCACAGTTTTAGACCTGAAACATGGGAGAATTGTTGGCCTCACAGTTGTAGACCAGGAACATGGGAGAATTGCTGCCCAGTGCTGTCCTCTGTTGTAAACATGAAACATGGGAGAATTGCTGGCCTCACAGTTGTAGACATGAAACATGGGAGAATTGCTGGCCTCACAGTTGTAGACATGAAACATGGGAGAATTGCTGGCCTCACAGTTGTAGACATGAAACATGGGAGAGTTGTTGGCCTCACAGTTGTAGACCTGAAACATGGGAGAATTGCTGCCCAGTGCTGTCCTCTGTTGTAGACATGAAACATGGGAGAATTGCTGGCCTCACAGTTGTAGACATGAAACATGGGAGAATTGCTGGCCTCACAGTTGTAGACCTGAAACATGGGAGAATTTCTGGCCTCACATTTGTAGACCTGAAACATGGGAGAATTGCTGGCCTCACAGTTGTAGACATGAAACATGGGAGAGTTGCTGGCCTCACAGTTGTAGACCTGAAACATGGGAGAATTGCTGGCCTCACAGTTGTAGACCTGAAACACGGGAGAATTACTGGCCTCACAGTTGTAGACATGAAACATGGGAGAATTACTGGCCTCACAGTTGTAGACATGAAACATGGGAGAATTGCTGGCCTCACAGTTGTAGACATGAAACATGGGAGAATTGCTTGCCTCACAGTTGTAGACCTGAAACATGGGAGAATTGCTTGCCTCACAGTTGTAGACTTGAAACATGGGAGAATTGCTGGCCTCACAGTTGTAGACCTGAAATATGGGAGAATTGTTGGCCTCACAGTTGTAGACCTGAAACATGGGAGAATTGCTGCCCAGTGCTGTCCTCTGTTGTAGAAATGAAACATGGGAGAGATGTTGGCCTCACAGTTGTAGACCAGGAACATGGGAGAATTGCTGCCCAGTGCTGTCCTCTGTTGTAGACATGAAACATGGGAGAATTGCTCGCCTCACAGTTGTAGACATGACACATGGGAGAATTGCTGGCCTCACAGTTGTAGACATGAAACATGGGAGAGTTGTTAGCCTCACAGTTGTAGACCTGAAACATGGGAGAATTGCTGCCCAGTGCTGTCTTCTGTTGTAGACATGAAACATGGGAGAATTGCTGGATTCACAGTTGTAGACATGAAACATGGGAGAATTGCTGGCCTCACAGTTGTAGACCTGAAACATGGGAGAATTGCTAGCCTCACAGTTGTAGACATGAAACATGGGAGAGTTGCTGGCCTCACAGTTGTAGACATGAAACATGGGAGAATTGCTGGCCTCACAGTTGTAGACCTGAAACACGGGAGAATCGCTGGCCTCACAGTTGTAGACATGAAACATGGGAGAATTGCTGGCCTCACAGTTGTAGACATGAAACATGGGAGAATTGCTGGCCTCAAAGTTGTAGACATGAAACATGGGAGAATTACTTGCCTCACAGTTGTAGACCTGAAACATGGGAGAATTTCTGGCCTCACAGTTGTAGACCTGAAACATGGGAGAGTTGTTGGCCTCACAGTTGTAGACCTGAAACATGGGAGAATTGCTGACCAGTGCTGTCCTCTGTTGTAGACATGAAACATGGGAGAATTGCTGGCCTCACAGTTGTAGACATGAAACATGGGAGAATTGCTGGCCTCACAGTTGTAGACATGAAACATGGGAGAGTTGTTGGCCTCACAGTTGTAGACCTGAAACATGGGAGAAT
This sequence comes from Cepaea hortensis, assembly GCA_963921405.1. Classification (NCBI taxonomy): domain Eukaryota; kingdom Metazoa; phylum Mollusca; class Gastropoda; order Stylommatophora; family Helicidae; genus Cepaea; species Cepaea hortensis. The sequence goes on along the minus strand of CAWUFQ010000484.1, from coordinate 433,801 downwards.
TGCTGCCCAGTGCTGTCCTCTGTTGTAGACATGAAACATGGGAGAATTGCTGGCCTCACAGTTGTAGACATGAAACATGGGAGAATTGCTGGCCTCACAGTTGTAGACCTGAAACATGGGAGAATTGCTGGCCTCACATTTGTAGACCTGAAACATGGGAGAATTGCTGGCCTCACAGTTGTAGGCCTGAAACATGGGAGAATTGCTGGCCTAACAGTTGTAGACATGAAACATGGGAGAATTGCTGGCCTCAAATTTGTAGACCTGAAACACGGGAGAATTGCTGGCCTCACAGTTGTAGACCTGAAACATGGGAGAATTGCTGGCCTCACAGTTGTAGACATGAAACACGGGAGAATTGTTGACCTCATAGTTGTAGACCTGAAACATGGGAGAATTGTTGGCCTCACAGTTGTAGACCTGAAACATGGGAGAATTGCTGCCCAGTGCTGCCCTCTGGTGTAGACATGAAACATGGGAGAATTGCTGGCCTCACAGTTGTAGACATGAAACATGGGAGAATTGCTGGCCTCACAGTTGTAGACATGAAACATGGGAGAATTGCTGGCCTCACAGTTGAGGACATGAAACATGGGAGAATTGCTGGCCTCACAGTTGAGGACATGAAACATGGGAGAATTGCTGGCCTCACAGTTGTAGACCTGAAACATGGGAGAATTGCTGGCCTCACAGTTGTAGACATGAAACATGGGAGAATTGCTGGCCTCACAGTTGTAGTCCTGAAACATGGGAGAATTGCTGGCCTCACAGATGTAGACCTGAAACATGGGAGAATTGTTGGTCTTACAGTTGTAGACCTGAAACATGGGAGAATTGTTGGTCTCACAGTTGTAGTCATGAAACATGGGAGAATTGCTGGCCTCACAGTTGTAGACCTGAAACATGGTAGAATTGCTGGCCTCACAGTTGTAGACCTGAAACATGGGAGAATTGCTGGCCTCACAGTTGTAGACCTGAAACATGGGAGAATTGCTGGACTCACAGTTGTAGACCTGAAACATGGGAGAATTGCTGGCCTCACAGTTTTAGACATGAAACATTGGAGAATTGTTGGCCTCACAGTTGTAGACCTGAAACATGGGAGAATTGTTGGCCCCACAGTTTTAGACCTGAAACATGGGAGAATTGTTGGCCTCACAGTTGTAGACCAGGAACATGGGAGAATTGCTGCCCAGTGCTGTCCTCTGTTGTAAACATGAAACATGGGAGAATTGCTGGCCTCACAGTTGTAGACATGAAACATGGGAGAATTGCTGGCCTCACAGTTGTAGACCTGAAACATGGGAGAATTGCTGGCCTCACAGTTGTAGACATGAAACATGGGAGAGTTGCTGGCCTCACAGTTGTAGACCTGAAACATGGGAGAATTGCTGGCCTCACAGTTGTAGACCTGAAACACGGGAGAATTGCTGGCCTCACAGTTGTAGACATGAAACATGGGAGAATTGCTGGCCTCACAGTTGTAGACATGAAACATGGGAGAATTGCTGGCCTCACAGTTGTAGACATGAAACATGGGAGAATTGCTTGCCTCACAGTTGTAGACCTGAAACATGGGAGAATTGCTGGCCTCACAGTTGTAGACATGAAACATGGGAGAGTTGCTGGCCTCACAGTTGTAGACCTGAAACATGGGAGAATTGCTGGCCTCACAGTTGTAGACCTGAAACACGGGAGAATTGCTGGCCTCACAGTTGTAGACATGAAACATGGGAGAATTGCTGGCCTCACAGTTGTAGACATGAAACATGGGAGAATTGCTGGCCTCACAGTTGTAGACATGAAACATGGGAGAATTGCTTGCCTCACAGTTGTAGACCTAAAACATGGGAGAATTGCTGGCCTCACAGTTGTAGACTTGAAACATGGGAGAATTGCTGGCCTCACAGTTGTAGACCTGAAACATGGGAGAATTGCTGGCCTCACATTTGTAGACCTGAAACACGGGAGAATTGCTGGCCTCACAGTTGTAGACATGAAACATGGGAGAATTGTTGGCCTCACAGTTGTAGACCTGAAACATGGGAGAATTGTTGGCCTCACAGTTGTAGACCTGAAACATGGGAGAATTGTTGGCCTCACAGTTGTAGACCTGAAACATGGGAGAATTGCTGCCCAGTGCTGTCCTCTGTTGTAGACATGAAACATGGGAGAATTGCTGGCCTCACAGTTGTAGACATGAAACATGGGAGAATTGCTGGCCTCACAGTTGTAGACATGAAACATGGGAGAGTTGTTAGCCTCACAGTTGTAGACCTGAAACATGGGAGAATTGCTGGCCTCACAGTTGTAGACATGAAACATGGGAGAGTTGCTGGCCTCACAGTTGTAGACCTGAAACATGGGAGAATTGCTGGCCTCACAGTTGTAGACCTGAAACACGGGAGAATCGCTGGCTTCACAGTTGTAGACATGAAACATGGGAGAATTGCTGGCCTCACAGTTGTAGACATGAAACATGGGAGAATTGCTGGTCTCACAGTTGTAGACATGAAACATGGGAGAATTGCTTGCCTCACAGTTGTAGACATGAAACATGGGAGAATTGCTGGCCTCACAGTTGTAGACCTGAAACATGGGAGAGTTGTTGGCCTCACAGTTGTAGACCTGAAACATGGGAGAATTGCTGCCCAGTGCTGTCCTCTGTTGTAGACATGAAACATGGGAGAGTTGCTGGCCTCACAGTTGTAGACATGAAACATGGGAGAATTGCTGGCCTCACATTTGTAAACCTGAAACATGGGAGAATTGCTGGCCTCACAGTTGTAGACATGAAACATGGGAGAGTTGCTGGCCTCACAGTTGTAGACCTGAAACATGGGAGAATTGCTGGCCTCACAGTTGTAGACATGAAACATGGGAGAATTGCTGGCCTCACAGTTGTAGACATGAAACATGGGAGAATTGCTGGCCTCACAGTTGTAGACATGAAACATGGGAGAATTGCTTGCCTCACAGTTGTAGACATGAAACACGGGAGAATTGTTGACCTCATAGTTGTAGACCTGAAACATGGGAGAATTGTTGGCCTCACAGTTGTAGACCTGAAACATGGGAGAATTGCTGCCCAGTGCTGCCCTCTGTTGTAGACATGAAACATGGGAGAATTGCTGGCCTCACAGTTGTAGACATGAAACATGGGAGAATTGCTGGCCTCACAGTTGTAGACATGAAACATGGGAGAATTGCTGGCCTCACAGTTGAGGACATGAAACATGGGAGAATTGCTGGCCTCACATTTGAGGACATGAAACATGGGAGAATTGCTGGCCTCACAGTTGTAGACCTGAAACATGGGAGAATTGCTGGCCTCACAGTTGTAGACATGAAACATGGGAGAATTGCTGGCCTCACAGTTGTAGTCCTGAAACATGGGAGAATTGCTGGCCTCACAGATGTAGACCTGAAACATGGGAGAATTGTTGGTCTTACAGTTGTAGACCTGAAACATGGGAGAATTGTTGGTCTCACAGTTGTAGTCATGAAACATGGGAGAATTGCTGGCCTCACAGTTGTAGACCTGAAACATGGGAGAATTGCTGGCCTCACAGTTGTAGACCTGAAACATGGGACAATTGCTGGCCTCACAGTTGTAGACATGAAACATGGGAGAATTGCTTGCCTCACAGTTGTAGACCTAAAACATGGGAGAATTGCTGGCCTCACAGTTGTAGACTTGAAACATGGGAGAATTGCTGGCCTCACAGTTGTAGACCTGAAACATGGGAGAATTGCTGGCCTCACATTTGTAGACCTGAAACACGGGAGAATTGCTGGCCTCACAGTTGTAGACATGAAACATGGGAGAATTGTTGGCCTCACAGTTGTAGACCTGAAACATGGGAGAATTGTTGGCCTCACAGTTGTAGACCTGAAACATGGGAGAATTGTTGGCCTCACAGTTGTAGACCTGAAACATGGGAGAATTGCTGGCCTCACAGTTGTAGACCTGAAACACGGGAGAATTGCTGGCCTCACAGTTGTAGACATGAAACATGGGAGAATTGCTGGCCTCACAGTTGTAGACATGAAACATGGGAGAATTGCTGGCCTCACAGTTGTAGACATGAAACATGGGAGAATTGCTTGCCTCACAGTTGTAGACCTAAAACATGGGAGAATTGCTGGCCTCACAGTTGTAGACTTGAAACATGGGAGAATTGCTGGCCTCACAGTTGTAGACCTGAAACATGGGAGAATTGCTGGCCTCACATTTGTAGACCTGAAACACGGGAGAATTGCTGGCCTCACAGTTGTAGACATGAAACATGGGAGAATTGTTGGCCTCACAGTTGTAGACCTGAAACATGGGAGAATTGTTGGCCTCACAGTTGTAGACCTGAAACATGGGAGAATTGTTGGCCTCACAGTTGTAGACCTGAAACATGGGAGAATTGCTGCCCAGTAGTGCTGTCCTCTGTTGTAGACATGAAACATGGGAGAATTGCTGGCCTCACAGTTGTAGACATGAAACATGGGAGAATTGCTGGCCTCACAGTTGTAGACATGAAACATGGGAGAGTTGTTAGCCTCACAGTTGTAGACCTGAAACATGGGAGAATTGCTGGCCTCACAGTTGTAGACATGAAACATGGGAGAGTTGCTGGCCTCACAGTTGTAGACCTGAAACATGGGAGAATTGCTGGCCTCACAGTTGTAGACCTGAAACACGGGAGAATCGCTGGCTTCACAGTTGTAGACATGAAACATGGGAGAATTGCTGGCCTCACAGTTGTAGACATGAAACATGGGAGAATTGCTGGTCTCACAGTTGTAGACATGAAACATGGGAGAATTGCTTGGTTCACAGTTGTAGACATGAAACATGGGAGAATTGCTGGCCTCACAGTTGTAGACCTGAAACATGGGAGAGTTGTTGGCCTCACAGTTGTAGACCTGAAACATGGGAGAATTGCTGCCCAGTGCTGTCCTCTGTTGTAGACATGAAACATGGGAGAGTTGCTGGCCTCACAGTTGTAGACATGAAACATGGGAGAATTGCTGGCCTCACATTTGTAAACCTGAAACATGGGAGAATTGCTGGCCTCACAGTTGTAGACATGAAACATGGGAGAGTTGCTGGCCTCACAGTTGTAGACCTGAAACATGGGAGAATTGCTGGCCTCACAGTTGTAGACATGAAACATGGGAGAATTGCTGGCCTCACAGTTGTAGACATGAAACATGGGAGAATTGGTGGCCTCACAGTTGTAGACATGAAACATGGGAGAATTGCTTGCCTCACAGTTGTAGACATGATACACGGGAGAATTGTTGACCTCATAGTTGTAGACCTGAAACATGATTGAATTGTTGGCCTCACAGTTGTAGACCTGAAACATGGGAGAATTGCTGCCCAGTGCTGCCCTCTGTTGTAGACATGAAACATGGGAGAATTGCTGGCCTCACAGTTGTAGACATGAAACATGGGAGAATTGCTGGCCTCACAGTTGTAGACATGAAACATGGGAGAATTGCTGGCCTCACAGTTGAGGACATGAAACATGGGAGAATTGCTGGCCTCACATTTGAGGACATGAAACATGGGAGAATTGCTGGCCTCACAGTTGTAGACCTGAAACATGGGAGAATTGCTGGCCTCACAGTTGTAGACATGAAACATGGGAGAATTGCTGGCCTCACAGTTGTAGTCCTGAAACATGGGAGAATTGCTGGCCTCACAGATGTAGACCTGAAACATGGGAGAATTGTTGGTCTTACAGTTGTAGACCTGAAACATGGGAGAATTGTTGGTCTCACAGTTGTAGTCATGAAACATGGGAGAATTGCTGGCCTCACAGTTGTAGACCTGAAACATGGGAGAATTGCTGGCCTCACAGTTGTAGACCTGAAACATGGGACAATTGCTGGCCTCACAGTTGTAGACCTGAAACATGGGAGAATTGCTGGACTCACAGTTGTAGACCTGAAACATGGGAGAATTGCTGGCCTCACAGTTGTAGACATGAAACATGGGAGAATTGCTGGCCTCAAAGTTGTAGACATGAAACATGGGAGAATTACTTGCCTCACAGTTGTAGACCTGAAACATGGGAGAATTTCTGGCCTCACAGTTGTAGACCTGAAACATGGGAGAGTTGTTGGCCTCACAGTTGTAGACCTGAAACATGGGAGAATTGCTGACCAGTGCTGTCCTCTGTTGTAGACATGAAACATGGGAGAATTGCTGGCCTCACAGTTGTAGACATGAAACATGGGAGAGTTGTTGGCCTCACAGTTGTAGACCTGAAACATGGGAGAATTGCTGCCCAGTGCTGTCCTCTGTTGTAGACATGAAACATGGGAGAATTGCTGGCCTCACAGTTGTAGACATGAAACATGGGAGAATTGCTGGCCTCACAGTTGTAGACCTGAAACATGGGAGAATTGCTGGCCTCACATTTGTAGACCTGAAACATGGGAGAATTGCTGGCCTCACAGTTGTAGGCCTGAAACATGGGAGAATTGCTGGCCTAACAGTTGTAGACATGAAACATGGGAGAATTGCTGGCCTCAAATTTGTAGACCTGAAACACGGGAGAATTGCTGGCCTCACAGTTGTAGACCTGAAACATGGGAGAATTGCTGGCCTCACAGTTGTAGACATGAAACACGGGAGAATTGTTGACCTCATAGTTGTAGACCTGAAACATGGGAGAATTGTTGGCCTCACAGTTGTAGACCTGAAACATGGGAGAATTGCTGCCCAGTGCTGCCCTCTGTTGTAGACATGAAACATGGGAGAATTGCTGGCCTCACATTTGTAGACATGAAACATGGGAGAATTGCTGGCCTCACAGTTGTAGACATGAAACATGGGAGAATTGCTGGCCTCACAGTTGAGGACATGAAACATGGGAGAATTGCTGGCCTCACAGTTGAGGACATGAAACATGGGAGAATTGCTGGCCTCACAGTTGTAGACCTGAAACATGGGAGAATTGCTGGCCTCACAGTTGTAGACATGAAACATGGGAGAATTGCTGGCCTCACAGTTGTAGTCCTGAAACATGGGAGAATTGCTGGCCTCACAGATGTAGACCTGAAACATGGGAGAATTGTTGGTCTTACAGTTGTAGACCTGAAACATGGGAGAATTGTTGGTCTCACAGTTGTAGTCATGAAACATGGGAGAATTGCTGGCCTCACAGTTGTAGACCTGAAACATGGTAGAATTGCTGGCCTCACAGTTGTAGACCTGAAACATGGGAGAATTGCTGGCCTACCAGTTGTAGACCTGAAACATGGGAGAATTGCTGGACTCACAGTTGTAGACCTGAAACATGGGAGAATTGCTGGCCTCACAGTTTTAGACATGAAACATGGGAGAATTGTTGGCCTCACAGTTGTAGACCTGAAACATGGGAGAATTGTTGGCCTCACAGTTTTAGACCTGAAACATGGGAGAATTGTTGGCCTCACAGTTGTAGACCAGGAACATGGGAGAATTGCTGCCCAGTGCTGTCCTCTGTTGTAAACATGAAACATGGGAGAATTGCTGGCCTCACAGTTGTAGACATGAAACATGGGAGAATTGCTGGCCTCACAGTTGTAGACCTGAAACATGGGAGAATTGCTGGCCTCACAGTTGTAGACATGAAACATGGGAGAATTGCTGGCCTCACAGTTGTAGACATGAAACATGGGAGAGTTGCTGGCCTCACAGTTGTAGACCTGAAACATGGGAGAATTGCTGGCCTCACAGTTGTAGACATGAAACATGGGAGAATTGCTGGCCTCACAGTTGTAGACATGAAACATGGGAGAATTGGTGGCCTCACAGTTGTAGACATGAAACATGGGAGAATTGCTTGCCTCACAGTTGTAGACATGATACACGGGAGAATTGTTGACCTCATAGTTGTAGACCTGAAACATGGGAGAATTGTTGGCCTCACAGTTGTAGACCTGAAACATGGGAGAATTGCTGCCCAGTGCTGCCCTCTGTTGTAGACATGAAACATGGGAGAATTGCTGGCCTCACAGTTGTAGACATGAAACATGGGAGAATTGCTGGCCTCACAGTTGTAGACATGAAACATGGGAGAATTGCTGGCCTCACAGTTGAGGACATGAAACATGGGAGAATTGCTGGCCTCACATTTGAGGACATGAAACATGGGAGAATTGCTGGCCTCACAGTTGTAGACCTGAAACATGGGAGAATTGCTGGCCTCACAGTTGTAGACATGAAACATGGGAGAATTGCTGGCCTCACAGTTGTAGTCCTGAAACATGGGAGAATTGCTGGCCTCACAGATGTAGACCTGAAACATGGGAGAATTGTTGGTCTTACAGTTGTAGACCTGAAACATGGGAGAATTGTTGGTCTCACAGTTGTAGTCATGAAACATGGGAGAATTGCTGGCCTCACAGTTGTAGACCTGAAACATGGGAGAATTGCTGGCCTCACAGTTGTAGACCTGAAACATGGGACAATTGCTGGCCTCACAGTTGTAGACCTGAAACATGGGAGAATTGCTGGACTCACAGTTGTAGACCTGAAACATGGGAGAATTGCTGGCCTCACAGTTGTAGACATGAAACATGGGAGAATTGCTGGCCTCAAAGTTGTAGACATGAAACATGGGAGAATTACTTGCCTCACAGTTGTAGACCTGAAACATGGGAGAATTTCTGGCCTCACAGTTGTAGACCTGAAACATGGGAGAGTTGTTGGCCTCACAGTTGTAGACCTGAAACATGGGAGAATTGCTGACCAGTGCTGTCCTCTGTTGTAGACATGAAACATGGGAGAATTGCTGGCCTCACAGTTGTAGACATGAAACATGGGAGAATTGCTGGCCTCACAGTTGTAGACATGAAACATGGGAGAGTTGTTGGCCTCACAGTTGTAGACCTGAAACATGGGAGAATTGCTGCCCAGTGCTGTCCTCTGTTGTAGACATGAAACATGGGAGAATTGCTGGCCTCACAGTTGTAGACATGAAACATGGGAGAATTGCTGGCCTCACAGTTGTAGACCTGAAACATGGGAGAATTGCTGGCCTCACATTTGTAGACCTGAAACATGGGAGAATTGCTGGCCTCACAGTTGTAGGCCTGAAACATGGGAGAATTGCTGGCCTAACAGTTGTAGACATGAAACATGGGAGAATTGCTGGCCTTAAATTTGTAGACCTGAAACACGGGAGAATTGCTGGCCTCACAGTTGTAGACCTGAAACATGGGAGAATTGCTGGCCTCACAGTTGTAGACATGAAACACGGGAGAATTGTTGACCTCATAGTTGTAGACCTGAAACATGGGAGAATTGTTGGCCTCACAGTTGTAGACCTGAAACATGGGAGAATTGCTGCCCAGTGCTGCCCTCTGTTGTAGACATGAAACATGGGAGAATTGCTGGCCTCACAGTTGTAGACATGAAACATGGGAGAATTGCTGGCCTCACAGTTGTAGACATGAAACATGGGAGAATTGCTGGCCTCACAGTTGAGGACATGAAACATGGGAGAATTGCTGGCCTCACAGTTGAGGACATGAAACATGGGAGAATTGCTGGCCTCACAGTTGTAGACCTGAAACATGGGAGAATTGCTGGCCTCACAGTTGTAGACATGAAACATGGGAGAATTGCTGGCCTCACAGTTGTAGTCCTGAAACATGGGAGAATTGCTGGCCTCACAGATGTAGACCTGAAACATGGGAGAATTGTTGGTCTTACAGTTGTAGACCTGAAACATGGGAGAATTGTTGGTCTCACAGTTGTAGTCATGAAACATGGGAGAATTGCTGGCCTCACAGTTGTAGACCTGAAACATGGTAGAATTGCTGGCCTCACAGTTGTAGACCTGAAACATGGGAGAATTGCTGGCCTCACAGTTGTAGACCTGAAACATGGGAGAATTGCTGGACTCACAGTTGTAGACCTGAAACATGGGAGAATTGCTGGCCTCACAGTTTTAGACATGAAACATGGGAGAATTGTTGGCCTCACAGTTGTAGACCTGAAACATGGGAGAATTGTTGGCCTCACAGTTTTAGACCTGAAACATGGGAGAATTGTTGGCCTCACAGTTGTAGACCAGGAACATGGGAGAATTGCTGCCCAGTGCTGTCCTCTGTTGTAAACATGAAACATGGGAGAATTGCTGGCCTCACAGTTGTAGACATGAAACATGGGAGAATTGCTGGCCTCACAGTTGTAGACCTGAAACATGGGAGAATTGCTGGCCTCACAGTTGTAGACATGAAACATGGGAGAGTTGCTGGCCTCACAGTTGTAGACCTGAAACATGGGAGAATTGCTGGCCTCACAGTTGTAGACCTGAAACACGGGAGAATTGCTGGCCTCACAGTTGTAGACATGAAACATGGGAGAATTGCTGGCCTCACAGTTGTAGACATGAAACATGGGAGAATTGCTGGCCTCACAGTTGTAGACATGAAACATGGGAGAATTGCTTGCCTCACAGTTGTAGACCTGAAACATGGGAGAATTGCTGGCCTCACAGTTGTAGACATGAAACATGGGAGAGTTGCTGGCCTCACAGTTGTAGACCTGAAACATGGGAGAATTGCTGGCCTCACAGTTGTAGACCTGAAACACGGGAGAATTGCTGGCCTCACAGTTGTAGACATGAAACATGGGAGAATTGCTGGCCTCACAGTTGTAGACATGAAACATGGGAGAATTGCTGGCCTCACAGTTGTAGACATGAAACATGGGAGAATTGCTTGCCTCACAGTTGTAGACCTAAAACATGGGAGAATTGCTGGCCTCACAGTTGTAGACTTGAAACATGGGAGAATTGCTGGCCTCACAGTTGTAGACCTGAAACATGGGAGAATTGCTGGCCTCACATTTGTAGACCTGAAACACGGGAGAATTGCTGGCCTCACAGTTGTAGACATGAAACATGGGAGAATTGTTGGCCTCACAGTTGTAGACCTGAAACATGGGAGAATTGTTGGCCTCACAGTTGTAGACCTAAAACATGGGAGAATTGTTGGCCTCACAGTTGTAGACCTGAAACATGGGAGAATTGCTGCCCAGTGCTGTCCTCTGTTGTAGACATGAAACATGGGAGAATTGCTGGCCTCACAGTTGTAGACATGAAACATGGGAGAATTGCTGGCCTCACAGTTGTAGACATGAAACATGGGAGAGTTGTTAGCCTCACAGTTGTAGACCTGAAACATGGGAGAATTGCTGGCCTCACAGTTGTAGACATGAAACATGGGAGAGTTGCTGGCCTCACAGTTGTAGACCTGAAACATGGGAGAATTGCTGGCCTCACAGTTGTAGACCTGAAACACGGGAGAATCGCTGGCTTCACAGTTGTAGACATGAAACATGGGAGAATTGCTGGCCTCACAGTTGTAGACATGAAACATGGGAGAATTGCTGGTCTCACAGTTGTAGACATGAAACATGGGAGAATTGCTTGCCTCACAGTTGTAGACATGAAACATGGGAGAATTGCTGGCCTCACAGTTGTAGACCTGAAACATGGGAGAGTTGTTGGCCTCACAGTTGTAGACCTGAAACATGGGAGAATTGCTGCCCAGTGCTGTCCTCTGTTGTAGACATGAAACATGGGAGAGTTGCTGGCCTCACAGTTGTAGACATGAAACATGGGAGAATTGCTGGCCTCACATTTGTAAACCTGAAACATGGGAGAATTGCTGGCCTCACAGTTGTAGACATGAAACATGGGAGAGTTGCTGGCCTCACAGTTGTAGACCTGAAACATGGGAGAATTGCTGGCCTCACAGTTGTAGACATGAAACATGGGAGAATTGCTGGCCTCACAGTTGTAGACATGAAACATGGGAGAATTGCTGGCCTCACAGTTGTAGACATGAAACATGGGAGAATTGCTTGCCTCACAGTTGTAGACATGAAACACGGGAGAATTGTTGACCTCATAGTTGTAGACCTGAAACATGGGAGAATTGTTGGCCTCACAGTTGTAGACCTGAAACATGGGAGAATTGCTGCCCAGTGCTGCCCTCTGTTGTAGACATGAAACATGGGAGAATTGCTGGCCTCACAGTTGTAGACATGAAACATGGGAGAATTGCTGGCCTCACAGTTGTAGACATGAAACATGGGAGAATTGCTGGCCTCACAGTTGAGGACATGAAACATGGGAGAATTACTGGCCTCACATTTGAGGACATGAAACATGGGAGAATTGCTGGCCTCACAGTTGTAGACCTGAAAAATGGGAGAATTGCTGGCCTCACAGTTGTAGACATGAAACATGGGAGAATTGCTGGCCTCACAGTTGTAGTCCTGAAACATGGGAGAATTGCTGGCCTCACAGATGTAGACCTGAAACATGGGAGAATTGTTGGTCTTACAGTTGTAGACCTGAAACATGGGAGAATTGTTGGTCTCACAGTTGTAGTCATGAAACATGGGAGAATTGCTGGCCTCACAGTTGTAGACCTGAAACATGGGAGAATTGCTGGCCTCACAGTTGTAGACCTGAAACATGGGACAATTGCTGGCCTCACAGTTGTAGACCTGAAACATGGGAGAATTGCTGGACTCACAGTTGTAGACCTGAAACATGGGAGAATTGCTGGCCTCACAGTTGTAGACATGAAACATGGGAGAATTGTTGGCCTCACAGTTGTAGACCTGAAACATGGTAGAATTGTTGGCCTCACAGTTTTAGACCTGAAACATGGGAGAATTGTTGGCCTCACAGTTGTAGACCAGGAACATGGGAGAATTGCTGCCCAGTGCTGTCCTCTGTTGTAAACATGAAACATGGGAGAATTGCTGGCCTCACAGTTGTAGACATGAAACATGGGAGAATTGCTGGCCTCACAGTTGTAGACCTGAAACATGGGAGAATTGCTGGCCTCACAGTTGTAGACATGAGACATGGGAGAGTTGCTGGCCTCACAGTTGTAGACCTGAAACATGGGAGAATTGCTGGACTCACAGTTGTAGACCTGAAACACGGGAGAATTGCTGGCCTCACAGTTGTAGACATGAAACATGGGAGAATTGCTGGCCTCACAGTTGTACACATGAAACATGGGAGAATTGCTGGCCTCACAGTTGTAGACATGAAACATGGGAGAATTGCTTGCCTCACAGTTGTAGACCTGAAACATGAGAGAATTGCTGGCCTCACAGTTGTAGACTTGAAACATGGGAGAATTGCTGGCCTCACAGTTGTAGACCTGAAACATGGCAGAATTGCTGGCCTCACATTTGTAGACCTGAAACACGGGAGAATTCTGGCCTCACAGTTGTAGACATGAAACATGGGAGAATTGTTGGCCTCACAGTTGTAGACCTGAAACATGGGAGAATTGTTGGCCTCACAGTTGTAGACCTGAAACATGGGAGAATTGTTGGCCTCACAGTTGTAGACCTGAAACATGGGAGAATTGCTGCCCAGTGCTGTCCTCTGTTGTAAACATGAAACATGGGAGAATTGCTGGCCTCACAGTTGTAGACCTGAAACATGGGAGAATTGTTGGCCTCACAGTTGTAGACCTGAAACATGGGAGAATTGCTGGCCTCACAGTTGTAGACCTGAAACACGGGAGAATTGCTGGCCTCACAGTTGTAGACATGAAACATGGGAGAATTGCTGGCCTCACAGTTGTAGACATGAAACATGGGAGAATTGCTGGCCTCACAGTTGTAGACATGAAACATGGGAGAATTGCTTGCCTCACAGTTGTAGACCTGAAACATGGGAGAATTGCTGGCCTCACAGTTGTAGACTTGAAACATGGGAGAATTGCTGGCCTCACAGTTGTAGACCTGAAACATGGGAGAATTGCTGGCCTCACATTTGTAGACCTGAAACACGGGAGAATTGCTGGCCTCACAGTTGTAGACATGAAACATGGGAGAATTGTTGGCCTCACAGTTGTAGACCTGAAACATGGGAGAATTGTTGGCCTCACAGTTGTAGACCTGAAACATGGGAGAATTGTTGGCCTCACAGTTGTAGACCTCAAACATGGGAGAATTGCTGCCCGGTGCTGTCCTCTGTTGTAGAAATGAAACATGGGAGAGTTGTTGGCCTCACAGTTGTAGACCAGGAACATGGGAGAATTGCTGCCCAGTGCTGTCCTCTGTTGTAGACATGAAACATGGGAGAATTGCTGGCCTCACAGTTGTAGACATGAAACATGGGAGAATTGCTGGCCTCACAGTTGTAGACATGAAACATGGGAGAGTTGTTAGCCTCACAGTTGTAGACCTGAAACATGGGAGAATTGCTGCCCAGTGCTGTCCTCTGTTGTAGACATGAAACATGGGAGAATTGCTGGCCTCACAGTTGTAGACATGAAACATGGGAGAGTTGCTGGCCTCACAGTTGTAGACCTGAAACATGGGAGAATTGCTGGCCTCACAGTTGTAGACCTGAAACATGGGAGAATTGCTGGCCTCACAGTTGTAGACATGAAACATGGGAGAATTGTTGGCCTCACAGTTGTAGACCTGAAACATGGGAGAATTGCTGCCCAGTGCTTTCTTCTGTTGTAGAAATGAAACATGTGAGAGTTGTTGGCCTCACAGTTGTAGACCAGGAACATGGGAGAATTGCTGCCCAGTGCTGTCCTCTGTTGTAGACATGAAACATGGGAGAATTGCTGGCCTCACAGTTGTAGACATGACACATGGGAGAATTGCTGGCCTCACAGTTGTAGACATGAAACACGGGAGAGTTGTTAGCCTCACAGTTGTAGACCTGAAACATGGGAGAATTGCTGCCCAGTGCTGTCCTCTGTTGTAGACATGAAACATGGGGGAATTGCTGGCCTCACAGTTGTAGACATGAAACATGGGAGAATTGCTGGCCTCACAGTTGTAGACCTGAAACATGGGAGAATTGCTGGCCTCACAGTTGTAGACATGAAACATGAGAGAGTTGCTGGCCTCACAGTTGTAGACATGAAACATGGGAGAATTGCTGGCCTCTCAGTTGTAGACCTGAAACACGGGAGAATCGCAGGCCTCACAGTTGTAGACATGAAACATGGGAGAATTGCTGGCCTCACAGTTGTAGACATGAAACATGGGAGAATTGCTGGCCTCACAGTTGTAGACATGAAACATGGGAGAATTGCTTGCCTCACAGTTGTAGACCTGAAACATGGGAGAATTGATGGCCTCACAGTTGTAGACCTGAAACATGGGAGAGTTGTTGGCCTCACAGTTGTAGACCTGAAACATGGGAGAATTGCTGACCAGTGCTGTCCTCTGTTGTAAACATGAAACATGGGAGAATTGCTGGCCTCACAGTTGTAGACATGAAACATGGGAGAATTGCTTGCCTCACAGTTGTAGACCTGAAAAATGGGAGAATTGCTGGCCTCAAATTTGTAGACCTGAAACACGGGAGAATTGCTGGCCTCACAGTTGTAGACCTGAAACATGGGAGAATTGCTGGCCTCACAGTTGTAGACATGAAACACGGGAGAATTGTTGACCTCATAGTTGTAGACCTGAAACATGGGAGAATTGTTGGCCTCACAGTTGTAGACCTGAAACATGGGAGAATTGCTGCCCAGTGCTGCCCTCTGTTGTAGACATGAAACATGGGAGAATTGCTGGCCTCACAGTTGTAGACATGAAACATGGGAGAATTGCTGGCCTCACAGTTGTAGACATGAAACATGGGAGAATTGCTGGCCTCACAGTTGAGGACATGAAACATGGGAGAATTGCTGGCCTCACATTTGAGGACATGAAACATGGGAGAATTGCTGGCCTCACAGTTGTAGACCTGAAACATGGGAGAATTGCTGGCCTCACAGTTGTAGACATGAAACATGGGAGAATTGCTGGCCTCACAGTTGTAGTCCTGAAACATGGGAGAATTGCTGGCCTCACAGATGTAGATCTGAAACATGGGAGAATTGTTGGTCTTACAGTTGTAGACCTGAAACATGGGAGAATTGTTGGTCTCACAGTTGTAGTCATGAAACATGGGAGAATTGCTGGCCTCACAGTTGTAGACCTGAAACATGGGAGAATTGCTGGCCTCACAGTTGTAGACCTGAAACATGGGACAATTGCTGGCCTCACAGTTGTAGACCTGAAACATGGGAGAATTGCTGGACTCACAGTTGTAGACCTGAAACATGGGAGAATTGCTGGCCTCACAGTTGTAGACATGAAACATGGGAGAATTGTTGGCCTCACAGTTGTAGACCTGAAACATGGTAGAATTGTTGGCCTCACAGTTTTAGACCTGAAACATGGGAGAATTGTTGGCCTCACAGTTGTAGACCAGGAACATGGGAGAATTGCTGCCCAGTGCTGTCCTCTGTTGTAAACATGAAACATGGGAGAATTGCTGGCCTCACAGTTGTAGACATGAAACATGGGAGAATTGCTGGCCTCACAGTTGTAGACCTGAAACATGGGAGAATTGCTGGCCTCACAGTTGTAGACATGAAACATGGGAGAGTTGCTGGCCTCACAGTTGTAGACCTGAAACATGGGAGAATTGCTGGCCTCACAGTTGTAGACCTGAAACACGGGAGAATTGCTGGCCTACCAGTTGTAGACATGAAACATGGGAGAATTGCTGGCCTCACAGTTGTAGACATGAAACATGGGAGAATTGTTGGCCTCACAGTTGTAGACCTGAAACATGGTAGAATTGCTGGACTCACAGTTGTAGACCTGAAACATGGGAGAATTGCTGGCCTCACAGTTGTAGACATGAAACATGGGAGAATTGTTGGCCTCACAGTTGTAGACCTGAAACATGGTAGAATTGTTGGCCTCACAGTTTTAGACCTGAAACATGGGAGAATTGTTGGCCTCACAGTTGTAGACCAGGAACATGGGAGAATTGCTGCCCAGTGCTGTCCTCTGTTGTAAACATGAAACATGGGAGAATTGCTGGCCTCACAGTTGTAGACATGAAACATGGGAGAATTGCTGGCCTCACAGTTGTAGACCTGAAACATGGGAGAATTGCTGGCCTCACAGTTGTAGACCTGAAACATGGGAGAATTGCTGGCCTCACAGTTGTAGACCTGAAACATGGTAGAATTGTTGGCCTCACAGTTTTAGACCTGAAACATGGGAGAATTGTTGGCCTCACAGTTGTAGACCAGGAACATGGGAGAATTGCTGCCCAGTGCTGTCCTCTGTTGTAAACATGAAACATGGGAGAATTGCTGGCCTCACAGTTGTAGACATGAAACATGGGAGAATTGCTGGCCTCACAGTTGTAGACCTGAAACATGGGAGAATTGCTGGCCTCACAGTTGTAGACATGAAACATGGGAGAGTTGCTGGCCTCACAGTTGTAGACCTGAAACATGGGAGAATTGCTGGACTCACAGTTGTAGACCTGAAACACGGGAGAATTGCTGGCCTCACAGTTGTAGACATGAAACATGGGAGAATTGCTGGCCTCACAGTTGTACACATGAAACATGGGAGAATTGCTGGCCTCACAGTTGTAGACATGAAACATGGGAGAATTGCTTGCCTCACAGTTGTAGACCTGAAACATGGGAGAATTGCTGGCCTCACAGTTGTAGACTTGAAACATGGGAGAATTGCTGGCCTCACAGTTGTAGACCTGAAACATGGCAGAATTGCTGGCCTCACATTTGTAGACCTGAAACACGGGAGAATTCTGGCCTCACAGTTGTAGACATGAAACATGGGAGAATTGTTGGCCTCACAGTTGTAGACCTGAAACATGGGAGAATTGTTGGCCTCACAGTTGTAGACCTGAAACATGGGAGAATTGTTGGCCTCACAGCTGTAGACCTGAAACATGGGAGAATTGCTGCCCAGTGCTGTCCTCTGTTGTAAACATGAAACATGGGAGAATTGCTGGCCTCACAGTTGTAGACCTGAAACATGGGAGAATTGTTGGCCTCACAGTTGTAGACCTGAAACATGGGAGAATTGCTGGCCTCACAGTTGTAGACCTGAAACACGGGAGAATTGCTGGCCTCACAGTTGTAGATATGAAACATGGGAGAATTGCTGGCCTCACAGTTGTAGACATGAAACATGGGAGAATTGCTGGCCTCACAGTTGTAGACATGAAACATGGGAGAATTGCTTGCCTCACAGTTGTAGACCTGAAACATGGGAGAATTGCTGGCCTCACAGTTGTAGACTTGAAACATGGGAGAATTGCTGGCCTCACAGTTGTAGACCTGAAACATGGGAGAATTGCTGGCCTCACATTTGTAGACCTGAAACACGGGAGAATTGCTGGCCTCACAGTTGTAGACATGAAACATGGGAGAATTGTTGGCCTCACAGTTGTAGACCTGAAACATGGGAGAATTGTTGGCCTCACAGTTGTAGACCTGAAACATGGGAGAATTGTTGGCCTCACAGTTGTAGACCTCAAACATGGGAGAATTGCTGCCCAGTGCTGTCCTCTGTTGTAGAAATGAAACATGGGAGAGTTGTTGGCCTCACAGTTGTAGACCAGGAACATGGGAGAATTGCTGCCCAGTGCTGTCCTCTGTTGTAGACATGAAACATGGGAGAATTGCTGGCCTCACAGTTGTAGACATGAAACATGGGAGAGTTGCTGGCCTCACAGTTGTAGACCTGAAACATGGGAGAATTGCTGGCCTCACAGTTGTAGATCTGAAACATGGGAGAATTGCTGGCCTCACAGTTGTAGACATGAAACATGGGAGAATTGTTGGCCTCACAGTTGTAGACCTGAAACATGGGAGAATTGCTGCCCAGTGCTTTCCTCTGTTGTAGAAATGAAACATGTGAGAGTTGTTGGCCTCACAGTTGTAGACCAGGAACATGGGAGAATTGCTGCCCAGTGCTGTCCTCTGTTGTAGACATGAAACATGGGAGAATTGCTGGCCTCACAGTTGTAGACATGACACATGGGAGAATTGCTGGCCTCACAGTTGTAGACATGAAACATGGGAGAGTTGTTAGCCTCACAGTTGTAGACCTGAAACATGGGAGAATTGCTGCCCAGTGCTGTCCTCTGTTGTAGACATGAAACATGGGAGAATTGCTGGCCTCACAGTTGTAGACATGAAACATGGGAGAATTGCTGGCCTCACAGTTGTAGACCTGAAACATGGGAGAATTGCTGGCCTCACAGTTGTAGACATGAAACATGAGAGAGTTGCTGGCCTCACAGTTGTAGACATGAAACATGGGAGAATTGCTGGCCTCACAGTTGTAGACCTGAAACACGGGAGAATCGCAGGCCTCACAGTTGTAGACATGAAACATGGGAGAATTGCTGGCCTCACAGTTGTAGACATGAAACATGGGAGAATTGCTGGCCTCACAGTTGTAGACATGAAACATGGGAGAATTGCTTGCCTCACAGTTGTAGACCTGAAACATGGGATAATTGCTGGCCTCACAGTTGTAGACCTGAAACATGGGAGAGTTGTTGGCCTCACAGTTGTAGACCTGAAACATGGGAGAATTGCTGACCAGTGCTGTCCTCTGTTGTAAACATGAAACATGGGAGAATTGCTGGCCTCACAGTTGTAGACATGAAACATGGGAGAATTGCTTGCCTCACAGTTGTAGACCTGAAAAATGGGAGAATTGCTGGCCTCAAATTTGTAGACCTGAAACACGGGAGAATTGCTGGCCTCACAGTTGTAGACCTGAAACATGGGAGAATTGCTGGCCTCACAGTTGTAGACATGAAACACGGGAGAATTGTTGACCTCATAGTTGTAGACCTGAAACATGGGAGAATTGTTGGCCTCACAGTTGTAGACCTGAAACATGGGAGAATTGCTGCCCAGTGCTGCCCTCTGTTGTAGACATGAAACATGGGAGAATTGCTGGCCTCACAGTTGTAGACATGAAACATGGGAGAATTGCTGGCCTCACAGTTGTAGACATGAAACATGGGAGAATTGCTGGCCTCACAGTTGAGGACATGAAACATGGGAGAATTGCTGGCCTCACATTTGAGGACATGAAACATGGGAGAATTGCTGGCCTCACAGTTGTAGACCTGAAACATGGGAGAATTGCTGGCCTCACAGTTGTAGACATGAAACATGGGAGAATTGCTGGCCTCACAGTTGTAGTCCTGAAACATGGGAGAATTGCTGGCCTCACAGATGTAGACCTGAAACATGGGAGAATTGTTGGTCTTACAGTTGTAGACCTGAAACATGGGAGAATTGTTGGTCTCACAGTTGTAGTCATGAAACATGGGAGAATTGCTGGCCTCACAGTTGTAGACCTGAAACATGGGAGAATTGCTGGCCTCACAGTTGTAGACCTGAAACATGGGACAATTGCTGGCCTCACAGTTGTAGACCTGAAACATGGGAGAATTGCTGGACTCACAGTTGTAGACCTGAAACATGGGAGAATTGCTGGCCTCACAGTTGTAGACATGAAACATGGGAGAATTGTTGGCCTCACAGTTGTAGACCTGAAACATGGTAGAATTGTTGGCCTCACAGTTTTAGACCTGAAACATGGGAGAATTGTTGGCCTCACAGTTGTAGACCAGGAACATGGGAGAATTGCTGCCCAGTGCTGTCCTCTGTTGTAAACATGAAACATGGGAGAATTGCTGGCCTCACAGTTGTAGACATGAAACATGGGAGAATTGCTGGCCTCACAGTTGTAGACCTGAAACATGGGAGAATTGCTGGCCTCACAGTTGTAGACATGAAACATGGGAGAATTGCTGGCCTCACAGTTGTAGACCTGAAACATGGGAGAATTGCTGGCCTCACAGTTGTAGACATGAAACATGGGAGAGTTGCTGGCCTCACAGTTGTAGACCTGAAACATGGGAGAATTGCTGGCCTCACAGTTGTAGACCTGAAACACGGGAGAATTGCTGGCCTAACAGTTGTAGACATGAAACATGGGAGAATTGCTGGCCTCACAGTTGTACACATGAAACATGGGAAAATTGCTGGCCTCACAGTTGTAGACATGAAACATGGGAGAATTGCTTGCCTCACAGTTGTAGACCTGAAACATGGGAGAATTGCTGGCCTCACAGTTGTAGACTTGAAACATGGGAGAATTGCTGGCCTCACAGTTGTAGACCTGAAACATGGCAGAATTGCTGGCCTCACATTTGTAGACCTGAAACACAGGAGAATTGCTGGCCTCACAGTTGTAGACATGAAACATGGGAGAATTGTTGGCCTCACAGTTGTAGACCTGAAACATGGGAGAATTGTTGGCCTCACAGTTGTAGACCTGAAACATGGGAGAATTGTTGGCCTCACAGTTGTAGACCTGAAACATGGGAGAATTGCTGCCCAGTGCTGTCCTCTGTTGTAAACATGAAACATGGGAGAATTGCTGGCCTCACAGTTGTAGACATGAAACATGGGAGAATTGCTGGTCTCACAGTTGTAGACCTGAAACATGGGAGAATTGCTGGCCTCACAGTTGTAGACCTGAAACACGGGAGAATTGCTGGCCTCACAGTTGTAGACATGAAACATGGGAGAATTGCTGGCCTCACAGTTGTAGACATGAAACATGGGAGAATTGCTGGCCTCACAGTTGTAGACATGAAACATGGGAGAATTGCTTGCCTCACAGTTGTAGACCTGAAACATGGGAGAATTGCTGGCCTCACAGTTGTAGACTTGAAACATGGGAGAATTGCTGGCCTCACAGTTGTAGACCTGAAACATGGGAGAATTGCTGGCCTCACATTTGTAGACCTGAAACACGGGAGAATTGCTGGCCTCACAGTTGTAGACATGAAACATGGGAGAATTGTTGGCCTCACAGTTGTAGACCTGAAACATGGGAGAATTGTTGGCCTCACAGTTGTAGACCTGAAACATGGGAGAATTGTTGGCCTCACAGTTGTAGACCTCAAACATGGGAGAATTGCTGCCCAGTGCTGTCCTCTGTTGTAGAAATGAAACATGGGAGAGTTGTTGGCCTCACAGTTGTAGACCAGGAACATGGGAGAATTGCTGCCCAGTGCTGTCCTCTGTTGTAGACATGAAACATGGGAGAATTGCTGGCCTCACAGTTGTAGACATGAAACATGGGAGAATTGCTGGCCTCACAGTTGTAGACATGAAACATGGGAGAGTTGTTAGCCTCACAGTTGTAGACCTGAAACATGGGAGAATTGCTGCCCAGTGCTGTCCTCTGTTGTAGACATGAAACATGGGAGAATTGCTGGCCTCACAGTTGTAGACATGAAACATGGGAGAGTTGCTGGCCTCACAGTTGTAGACCTGAAACATGGGAGAATTGCTGGCCTCACAGTTGTAGACCTGAAACACGGGAGAATTGCTGGCCTCACAGTTGTAGACATGAAACATGGGAGAATTGCTGGCCTCACAGTTGTAGACATGAAACATGGGAGAATTGCTGGCCTCACAGTTGTAGACATGAAACATGGGAGAATTGCTTGCCTCACAGTTGTAGACCTGAAACATGGGAGAATTGCTTGCCTCACAGTTGTAGACTTGAAACATGGGAGAATTGCTGGCCTCACAGTTGTAGACCTGAAATATGGGAGAATTGTTGGCCTCACAGTTGTAGACCTGAAACATGGGAGAATTGCTGCCCAGTGCTGTCCTCTGTTGTAGAAATGAAACATGGGAGAGATGTTGGCCTCACAGTTGTAGACCAGGAACATGGGAGAATTGCTGCCCAGTGCTGTCCTCTGTTGTAGACATGAAACATGGGAGAATTGCTGGCCTCACAGTTGTAGACATGACACATGGGAGAATTGCTGGCCTCACAGTTGTAGACATGAAACATGGGAGAGTTGTTAGCCTCAAAGTTGTAGACATGAAACATGGGAGAATTGCTTGCCTCACAGTTGTAGACCTGAAACATGGGAGAATTGCTGGCCTCACAGTTGTAGACCTGAAACATGGGAGAGTTGTTGGCCTCACAGTTGTAGACCTGAAACATGGGAGAATTGCTGACCAGTGCTGTCCTCTGTTGTAGACATGAAACATGGGAGAATTGCTGGCCTCACAGTTGTAGACATGAAACATGGGAGAATTGCTTGCCTCACAGTTGTAGACATGAAACATGGGAGAGTTGTTGGCCTCACAGTTGTAGACCTGAAACATGAGAGAATTGCTGCCCAGTGCTGTCCTCTGTTGTAGACATGAAACATGGGAGAATTGCTGGCCTCACAGTTGTAGACATGAAACATGGGAGAATTGCTGGCCTCACAGTTGTAGACCTGAAACATGGGAGAATTTCTGGCCTCACATTTG
Source organism: Cepaea hortensis (assembly GCA_963921405.1). Lineage (NCBI taxonomy): Eukaryota > Metazoa > Mollusca > Gastropoda > Stylommatophora > Helicidae > Cepaea > Cepaea hortensis. The sequence continues at coordinate 410,599 of CAWUFQ010000484.1, read as the reverse complement.
TAGACCTGAAACATGGGAGAATTGCTGGCCTCACAGTTGTAGACATGAAACATGGGAGAGTTGCTGGCCTCACAGTTGTAGACCTGAAACATGGGAGAATTTCTGGCCTCACATTTGTAGACCTGAAACATGGGAGAATTGCTGGCCTCACAGTTGTAGACATGAAACATGGGAGAGTTGCTGGCCTCACAGTTGTAGACCTGAAACATGGGAGAATTGCTGGCCTCACAGTTGTAGACCTGAAACATGGGAGAATTGCTGGCCTCACAGTTGTAGTCCTGAAACATGGGAGAATTGCTGGCCTCACAGATGTAGACCTGAAACATGGGAGAATTGTTGGTCTTACAGTTGTAGACCTGAAACATGGGAGAATTGTTGGTCTCACAGTTGTAGTCATGAAACATGGGAGAATTGCTGGCCTCACAGTTGTAGACCTGAAACATGGGAGAATTGCTGGCCTCACAGTTGTAGACCTGAAACATGGGACAATTGCTGTCCTCACAGTTGTAGACCTGAAACATGGGAGAATTGCTGGACTCACAGTTGTAGACCTGAAACATGGGAGAATTGCTGGCCTCACAGTTGTAGACATGAAACATGGGAGAATTGTTGGCCTCACAGTTGTAGACCTGAAACATGGGAGAATTGCTGGCCTCACAGTTTTAGACATGAAACATGGGAGAATTGTTGGCCTCACAGTTGTAGACCTGAAACATGGGAGAATTGTTGGCCTCACAGTTTTAGACCTGAAACATGGGAGAATTGTTGGCCTCACAGTTGTAGACCAGGAACATGGGAGAATTGCTGCCCAGTGCTGTCCTCTGTTGTAAACATGAAACATGGGAGAATTGCTGGCCTCACAGTTGTAGACATGAAACATGGGAGAATTGCTGGCCTCACAGTTGTAGACCTGAAACATGGGAGAATTGCTGGCCTCACAGTTGTAGACATGAAACATGGGAGAGTTGCTGGCCTCACAGTTGTAGACCTGAAACATGGGAGAATTGCTGGCCTCACAGTTGTAGACCTGAAACATGGGAGAATTGCTGGCCTCACAGTTGTAGACATGAAACATGGGAGAGTTGCTGGCCTCACAGTTGTAGACCTGAAACATGGGAGAATTGCTGGCCTCACAGTTGTAGACCTGAAACACGGGAGAATTGCTGGCCTCACAGTTGTAGACATGAAACATGGGAGAATTGCTGGCCTCACAGTTGTAGACATGAAACATGGGAGAATTGCTGGCCTCACAGTTGTAGACATGAAACATGGGAGAATTGCTGGCCTCACAGTTGTAGACCTGAAACACGGGAGAATCGCAGGCCTCACAGTTGTAGACATGAAACATGGGAGAATTGCTGGCCTCACAGTTGTAGACATGAAACATGGGAGAATTGCTGGCCTAACAGTTGTAGACATGAAACATGGGAGAATTGCTTGCCTCACAGTTGTAGACCTGAAACATGGGATAATTGCTGGCCTCACAGTTGTAGACCTGAAACATGGGAGAGTTGTTGGCCTCACAGTTGTAGACCTGAAACATGGGAGAATTGCTGACCAGTGCTGTCCTCTGTTGTAAACATGAAACATGGGAGAATTGCTGGCCTCACAGTTGTAGACATGAAACATGGGAGAATTGCTTGCCTCACAGTTGTAGACCTGAAAAATGGGAGAATTGCTGGCCTCAAATTTGTAGACCTGAAACACGGGAGAATTGCTGGCCTCACAGTTGTAGACCTGAAACATGGGAGAATTGCTGGCCTCACAGTTGTAGACATGAAACACGGGAGAATTGTTGACCTCATAGTTGTAGACCTGAAACATGGGAGAATTGTTGGCCTCACAGTTGTAGACCTGAAACATGGGAGAATTGCTGCCCAGTGCTGCCCTCTGTTGTAGACATGAAACATGGGAGAATTGCTGGCCTCACAGTTGTAGACATGAAACATGGGAGAATTGCTGGCCTCACAGTTGTAGACATGAAACATGGGAGAATTGCTGGCCTCACAGTTGAGGACATGAAACATGGGAGAATTGCTGGCCTCACATTTGAGGACATGAAACATGGGAGAATTGCTGGCCTCACAGTTGTAGACCTGAAACATGGGAGAATTGCTGGCCTCACAGTTGTAGACATGAAACATGGGAGAATTGCTGGCCTCACAGTTGTAGTCCTGAAACATGGGAGAATTGCTGGCCTCACAGATGTAGACCTGAAACATGGGAGAATTGTTGGTCTTACAGTTGTAGACCTGAAACATGGGAGAATTGTTGGTCTCACAGTTGTAGTCATGAAACATGGGAGAATTGCTGGCCTCACAGTTGTAGACCTGAAACATGGGAGAATTGCTGGCCTCACAGTTGTAGACCTGAAACATGGGACAATTGCTGGCCTCACAGTTGTAGACCTGAAACATGGGAGAATTGCTGGACTCACAGTTGTAGACCTGAAACATGGGAGAATTGCTGGCCTCACAGTTGTAGACATGAAACATGGGAGAATTGTTGGCCTCACAGTTGTAGACCTGAAACATGGTAGAATTGTTGGCCTCACAGTTTTAGACCTGAAACATGGGAGAATTGTTGGCCTCACAGTTGTAGACCAGGAACATGGGAGAATTGCTGCCCAGTGCTGTCCTCTGTTGTAAACATGAAACATGGGAGAATTGCTGGCCTCACAGTTGTAGACATGAAACATGGGAGAATTGCTGGCCTCACAGTTGTAGACCTGAAACATGGGAGAATTGCTGGCCTCACAGTTGTAGACATGAAACATGGGAGAGTTGCTGGCCTCACAGTTGTAGACCTGAAACATGGGAGAATTGCTGGCCTCACAGTTGTAGACCTGAAACACGGGAGAATTGCTGGCCTAACAGTTGTAGACATGAAACATGGGAGAATTGCTGGCCTCACAGTTGTACACATGAAACATGGGAAAATTGCTGGCCTCACAGTTGTAGACATGAAACATGGGAGAATTGCTTGCCTCACAGTTGTAGACCTGAAACATGGGAGAATTGCTGGCCTCACAGTTGTAGACTTGAAACATGGGAGAATTGCTGGCCTCACAGTTGTAGACCTGAAACATGGCAGAATTGCTGGCCTCACATTTGTAGACCTGAAACACGGGAGAATTGCTGGCCTCACAGTTGTAGACATGAAACATGGGAGAATTGTTGGCCTCACAGTTGTAGACCTGAAACATGGGAGAATTGTTGGCCTCACAGTTGTAGACCTGAAACATGGGAGAATTGTTGGCCTCACAGTTGTAGACCTGAAACATGGGAGAATTGCTGCCCAGTGCTGTCCTCTGTTGTAAACATGAAACATGGGAGAATTGCTGGCCTCACAGTTGTAGACATGAAACATGGGAGAATTGCTGGTCTCACAGTTGTAGACCTGAAACATGGGAGAATTGCTGGCCTCACAGTTGTAGACCTGAAACACGGGAGAATTGCTGGCCTCACAGTTGTAGACATGAAACATGGGAGAATTGCTGGCCTCACAGTTGTAGACATGAAACATGGGAGAATTGCTGGCCTCACAGTTGTAGACATGAAACATGGGAGAATTGCTTGCCTCACAGTTGTAGACCTGAAACATGGGAGAATTGCTGGCCTCACAGTTGTAGACTTGAAACATGGGAGAATTGCTGGCCTCACAGTTGTAGACCTGAAACATGGGAGAATTGCTGGCCTCACATTTGTAGACCTGAAACACGGGAGAATTGCTGGCCTCACAGTTGTAGACATGAAACATGGGAGAATTGTTGGCCTCACAGTTGTAGACCTGAAACATGGGAGAATTGTTGGCCTCACAGTTGTAGACCTGAAACATGGGAGAATTGTTGGCCTCACAGTTGTAGACCTCAAACATGGGAGAATTGCTGCCCAGTGCTGTCCTCTGTTGTAGAAATGAAACATGGGAGAGTTGTTGGCCTCACAGTTGTAGACCAGGAACATGGGAGAATTGCTGCCCAGTGCTGTCCTCTGTTGTAGACATGAAACATGGGAGAATTGCTGGCCTCACAGTTGTAGACATGAAACATGGGAGAATTGCTGGCCTCACAGTTGTAGACATGAAACATGGGAGAGTTGTTAGCCTCACAGTTGTAGACCTGAAACATGGGAGAATTGCTGCCCAGTGCTGTCCTCTGTTGTAGACATGAAACATGGGAGAATTGCTGGCCTCACAGTTGTAGACATGAAACATGGGAGAGTTGCTGGCCTCACAGTTGTAGACCTGAAACATGGGAGAATTGCTGGCCTCACAGTTGTAGACCTGAAACACGGGAGAATTGCTGGCCTCACAGTTGTAGACATGAAACATGGGAGAATTGCTGGCCTCACAGTTGTAGACATGAAACATGGGAGAATTGCTGGCCTCACAGTTGTAGACATGAAACATGGGAGAATTGCTTGCCTCACAGTTGTAGACCTGAAACATGGGAGAATTGCTTGCCTCACAGTTGTAGACTTGAAACATGGGAGAATTGCTGGCCTCACAGTTGTAGACCTGAAATATGGGAGAATTGTTGGCCTCACAGTTGTAGACCTGAAACATGGGAGAATTGCTGCCCAGTGCTGTCCTCTGTTGTAGAAATGAAACATGGGAGAGATGTTGGCCTCACAGTTGTAGACCAGGAACATGGGAGAATTGCTGCCCAGTGCTGTCCTCTGTTGTAGACATGAAACATGGGAGAATTGCTGGCCTCACAGTTGTAGACATGACACATGGGAGAATTGCTGGCCTCACAGTTGTAGACATGAAACATGGGAGAGTTGTTAGCCTCAAAGTTGTAGACATGAAACATGGGAGAATTGCTTGCCTCACAGTTGTAGACCTGAAACATGGGAGAATTGCTGGCCTCACAGTTGTAGACCTGAAACATGGGAGAGTTGTTGGCCTCACAGTTGTAGACCTGAAACATGGGAGAATTGCTGACCAGTGCTGTCCTCTGTTGTAGACATGAAACATGGGAGAATTGCTGGCCTCACAGTTGTAGACATGAAACATGGGAGAATTGCTTGCCTCACAGTTGTAGACATGAAACATGGGAGAGTTGTTGGCCTCACAGTTGTAGACCTGAAACATGAGAGAATTGCTGCCCAGTGCTGTCCTCTGTTGTAGACATGAAACATGGGAGAATTGCTGGCCTCACAGTTGTAGACATGAAACATGGGAGAATTGCTGGCCTCACAGTTGTAGACCTGAAACATGGGAGAATTTCTGGCCTCACATTTGTAGACCTGAAACATGGGAGAATTGCTGGCCTCACAGTTGTAGACACGAAACATGGGAGAGTTGCTGGCCTCACAGTTGTAGACCTGAAACATGGGAGAATTGCTGGCCTCACAGTTGTAGACCTGAAACACGGGAGAATTACTGGCCTCACAGTTGTAGACATGAAACATGGGAGAATTACTGGCCTCACAGTTGTAGACATGAAACATGGGAGAATTGCTGGCCTCACAGTTGTAGACATGAAACATGGGAGAATTGCTTGCCTCACAGTTGTAGACCTGAAACATGGGAGAATTGCTTGCCTCACAGTTGTAGACTTGAAACATGGGAGAATTGCTGGCCTCACAGTTGTAGACCTGAAATATGGGAGAATTGTTGGCCTCACAGTTGTAGACCTGAAACATGGGAGAATTGCTGCCCAGTGCTGTCCTCTGTTGTAGAAATGAAACATGGGAGAGATGTTGGCCTCACAGTTGTAGACCAGGAACATGGGAGAATTGCTGCCCAGTGCTGTCCTCTGTTGTAGACATGAAACATGGGAGAATTGCTGGCCTCACAGTTGTAGACATGACACATGGGAGAATTGCTGGCCTCACAGTTGTAGACATGAAACATGGGAGAGTTGTTAGCCTCACAGTTGTAGACCTGAAACATGGGAGAATTGCTGCCCAGTGCTGTCTTCTGTTGTAGACATGAAACATGGGAGAATTGCTGGATTCACAGTTGTAGACATGAAACATGGGAGAATTGCTGGCCTCACAGTTGTAGACCTGAAACATGTGAGAATCGCTGGCCTCACAGTTGTAGACATGAAACATGGGAGAATTGCTGGCCTCACAGTTGTAGACATGAAACATGGGAGAATTGCTGGCCTCAAAGTTGTAGACATGAAACATGGGAGAATTACTTGCCTCACAGTTGTAGACCTGAAACATGGGAGAATTTCTGGCCTCACAGTTGTAGACCTGAAACATGGGAGAGTTGTTGGCCTCACAGTTGTAGACCTGAAACATGGGAGAATTGCTGACCAGTGCTGTCCTCTGTTGTAGACATGAAACATGGGAGAATTGCTGGCCTCACAGTTGTAGACATGAAACATGGGAGAATTGCTGGCCTCACAGTTGTAGACATGAAACATGGGAGAGTTGTTGGCCTCACAGTTGTAGACCTGAAACATGGGAGAATTGCTGCCCAGTGCTGTCCTCTGTTGTAGACATGAAACATGGGAGAATTGCTGGCCTCACAGTTGTAGACATGAAACATGGGAGAATTGCTGGCCTCACAGTTGTAGACCTGAAACATGGGAGAATTGCTGGCCTCACATTTGTAGACCTGAAACATGGGAGAATTGCTGGCCTCACAGTTGTAGGCCTGAAACATGGGAGAATTGCTGGCCTAACAGTTGTAGACATGAAACATGGGAGAATTGCTGGCCTCAAATTTGTAGACCTGAAACACGGGAGAATTGCTGGCCTCACAGTTGTAGACCTGAAACATGGGAGAATTGCTGGCCTCACAGTTGTAGACATGAAACACGGGAGAATTGTTGACCTCATAGTTGTAGACCTGAAACATGGGAGAATTGTTGGCCTCACAGTTGTAGACCTGAAACATGGGAGAATTGCTGCCCAGTGCTGCCCTCTGTTGTAGACATGAAACATGGGAGAATTGCTGGCCTCACAGTTGTAGACATGAAACATGGGAGAATTGCTGGCCTCACAGTTGTAGACATGAAACATGGGAGAATTGCTGGCCTCACAGTTGAGGACATGAAACATGGGAGAATTGCTGGCCTCACAGTTGAGGACATGAAACATGGGAGAATTGCTGGCCTCACAGTTGTAGACCTGAAACATGGGAGAATTGCTGGCCTCACAGTTGTAGACATGAAACATGGGAGAATTGCTGGCCTCACAGTTGTAGTCCTGAAACATGGGAGAATTGCTGGCCTCACAGATGTAGACCTGAAACATGGGAGAATTGTTGGTCTTACAGTTGTAGACCTGAAACATGGGAGAATTGTTGGTCTCACAGTTGTAGTCATGAAACATGGGAGAATTGCTGGCCTCACAGTTGTAGACCTGAAACATGGTAGAATTGCTGGCCTCACAGTTGTAGACCTGAAACATGGGAGAATTGCTGGCCTCACAGTTGTAGACCTGAAACATGGGAGAATTGCTGGACTCACAGTTGTAGACCTGAAACATGGGAGAATTGCTGGCCTCACAGTTTTAGACATGAAACATGGGAGAATTGTTGGCCTCACAGTTGTAGACCTGAAACATGGGAGAATTGTTGGCCTCACAGTTTTAGACCTGAAACATGGGAGAATTGTTGGCCTCACAGTTGTAGACCAGGAACATGGGAGAATTGCTGCCCAGTGCTGTCCTCTGTTGTAAACATGAAACATGGGAGAATTGCTGGCCTCACAGTTGTAGACATGAAACATGGGAGAATTGCTGGCCTCACAGTTGTAGACCTGAAACATGGGAGAATTGCTGGCCTCACAGTTGTAGACATGAAACATGGGAGAGTTGCTGGCCTCACAGTTGTAGACCTGAAACATGGGAGAATTGCTGGCCTCACAGTTGTAGACCTGAAACACGGGAGAATTGCTGGCCTCACAGTTGTAGACATGAAACATGGGAGAATTGCTGGCCTCACAGTTGTAGACATGAAACATGGGAGAATTGCTGGCCTCACAGTTGTAGACATGAAACATGGGAGAATTGCTTGCCTCACAGTTGTAGACCTGAAACATGGGAGAATTGCTGGCCTCACAGTTGTAGACTTGAAACATGGGAGAATTGCTGGCCTCACAGTTGTAGACCTGAAACATGGGAGAATTGCTGGCCTCACATTTGTAGACCTGAAACACGGGAGAATTGCTGGCCTCACAGTTGTAGACATGAAACATGGGAGAATTGTTGGCCTCACAGTTGTAGACCTGAAACATGGGAGAATTGTTGGCCTCACAGTTGTAGACCTGAAACATGGGAGAATTGTTGGCCTCACAGTTGTAGACCTGAAACATGGGAGAATTGCTGCCCAGTGCTGTCCTCTGTTGTAAACATGAAACATGGGAGAATTGCTGGCCTCACAGTTGTAGACATGAAACATGGGAGAATTGCTGGCCTCACAGTTGTAGACCTGAAACATGGGAGAATTGCTGGCCTCACAGTTGTAGACATGAAACATGGGAGAGTTGCTGGCCTCACAGTTGTAGACCTGAAACATGGGAGAATTGCTGGCCTCACAGTTGTAGACCTGAAACACGGGAGAATTGCTGGCCTCACAGTTGTAGACATGAAACATGGGAGAATTGCTGGCCTCACAGTTGTAGACATGAAACATGGGAGAATTGCTGGCCTCACAGTTGTAGACATGAAACATGGGAGAATTGCTTGCCTCACAGTTGTAGACCTAAAACATGGGAGAATTGCTGGCCTCACAGTTGTAGACTTGAAACATGGGAGAATTGCTGGCCTCACAGTTGTAGACCTGAAACATGGGAGAATTGCTGGCCTCACATTTGTAGACCTGAAACACGGGAGAATTGCTGGCCTCACAGTTGTAGACATGAAACATGGGAGAATTGTTGGCCTCACAGTTGTAGACCTGAAACATGGGAGAATTGTTGGCCTCACAGTTGTAGACCTGAAACATGGGAGAATTGTTGGCCTCACAGTTGTAGACCTGAAACATGGGAGAATTGCTGCCCAGTGCTGTCCTCTGTTGTAGACATGAAACATGGGAGAATTGCTGGCCTCACAGTTGTAGACATGAAACATGGGAGAATTGCTGGCCTCACAGTTGTAGACATGAAACATGGGAGAGTTGTTAGCCTCACAGTTGTAGACCTGAAACATGGGAGAATTGCTGGCCTCACAGTTGTAGACATGAAACATGGGAGAGTTGCTGGCCTCACAGTTGTAGACCTGAAACATGGGAGAATTGCTGGCCTCACAGTTGTAGACCTGAAACACGGGAGAATCGCTGGCTTCACAGTTGTAGACATGAAACATGGGAGAATTGCTGGCCTCACAGTTGTAGACATGAAACATGGGAGAATTGCTGGTCTCACAGTTGTAGACATGAAACATGGGAGAATTGCTTGCCTCACAGTTGTAGACATGAAACATGGGAGAATTGCTGGCCTCACAGTTGTAGACCTGAAACATGGGAGAGTTGTTGGCCTCACAGTTGTAGACCTGAAACATGGGAGAATTGCTGCCCAGTGCTGTCCTCTGTTGTAGACATGAAACATGGGAGAGTTGCTGGCCTCACAGTTGTAGACATGAAACATGGGAGAATTGCTGGCCTCACATTTGTAAACCTGAAACATGGGAGAATTGCTGGCCTCACAGTTGTAGACATGAAACATGGGAGAGTTGCTGGCCTCACAGTTGTAGACCTGAAACATGGGAGAATTGCTGGCCTCACAGTTGTAGACATGAAACATGGGAGAATTGCTGGCCTCACAGTTGTAGACATGAAACATGGGAGAATTGCTGGCCTCACAGTTGTAGACATGAAACATGGGAGAATTGCTTGCCTCACAGTTGTAAACCTGAAACATGGGAGAATTGCTGGCCTCACATTTGTAGACCTGAAACATGGGAGAATTGCTGGCCTCACAGTTGTAGGCCTGAAACATGGGAGAATTGCTGGCCTAACAGTTGTAGACCTGAAACATGGGAGAATTGTTGGTCTCACAGTTGTAGTCATGAAACATGGGAGAATTGCTGGCCTCACAGTTGTAGACCTGAAACATGGGAGAATTGCTGGCCTCACAGTTGTAGACCTGAAACATGGGAGAATTGCTGGCCTCACAGTTGTAGACCTGAAACATGGGAGAATTGCTGGACTCACAGTTGTAGACCTGAAACATGGGAGAATTGCTGGCCTCACAGTTTTAGACATGAAACATGGGAGAATTGTTGGCCTCACAGTTGTAGACCTGAAACATGGGAGAATTGTTGGCCTCACAGTTTTAGACCTGAAACATGGAAGAATTGTTGGCCTCACAGTTGTAGACCTGAAACATGGGAGAATTGCTGCCCAGTGCTGTCCTCTGTTGTAAACATGAAACATGGGAGAATTGCTGGCCTCACAGTTGTAGACATGAAACATGGGAGAATTGCTGGCCTCACAGTTGTAGACCTGAAACATGGGAGAATTGCTGCCCAGTGCTGCCCTCTGTTGTAGACATGAAACATGGGAGAATTGCTGGCCTCACAGTTGTAGACATGAAACATGGGAGAGTTGCTGGCCTCACAGTTGTAGACCTGAAACATGGGAGAATTGCTGGCCTCACAGTTGTAGACCTGAAACACGGGAGAATTGCTGGCCTCACAGTTGTAGACATGAAACATGGGAGAATTGCTGGCCTCACAGTTGTAGACATGAAACATGGGAGAATTGCTGGCCTCACAGTTGTAGACATGAAACATGGGAGAATTGCTTGCCTCACAGTTGTAGACCTGAAACATGGGAGAATTGCTGGCCTCACAGTTGTAGACTTGAAACATGGGAGAATTGCTGGCCTCACAGTTGTAGACCTGAAACATGGGAGAATTGCTGGCCTCACATTTGTAGACCTGAAACACGGGAGAATTGCTGGCCTCACAGTTGTAGACATGAAACATGGGAGAATTGTTGGCCTCACAGTTGTAGACCTGAAACATGGGAGAATTGTTGGCCTCACAGTTGTAGACCTCAAACATGGGAGAATTGTTGGCCTCACAGTTGTAGACCTGAAACATGGGAGAATTGCTGCCCAGTGCTGTCCTCTGTTGTAGACATGAAACATGGGAGAATTGCTGGCCTCACAGTTGTAGACATGAAACATGGGAGAATTGCTGGCCTCACAGTTGTAGACATGAAACATGGGAGAGTTGTTAGCCTCACAGTTGTAGACCTGAAACATGGGAGAATTGCTGGCCTCACAGTTGTAGACATGAAACATGGGAGAGTTGCTGGCCTCACAGTTGTAGACCTGAAACATGGGAGAATTGCTGGCCTCACAGTTGTAGACCTGAAACACGGGAGAATCGCTGGCTTCACAGTTGTAGACATGAAACATGGGAGAATTGCTGGCCTCACAGTTGTAGACATGAAACATGGGAGAATTGCTGGTCTCACAGTTGTAGACATGAAACATGGGAGAATTGCTTGCCTCACAGTTGTAGACATGAAACATGGGAGAATTGCTGGCCTCACAGTTGTAGACCTGAAACAAGGAAGAGTTGTTGGCCTCACAGTTGTAGACCTGAAACATGGGAGAATTGCTGCCCAGTGCTGTCCTCTGTTGTAGACATGAAACATGGGAGAGTTGCTGGCCTCACAGTTGTAGACATGAAACATGGGAGAATTGCTGGCCTCACATTTGTAGACCTGAAACATGGGAGAATTGCTGGCCTCACAGTTGTAGACATGAAACATGGGAGAGTTGCTGGCCTCACAGTTGTAGACCTGAAACATGGGAGAATTGCTGGCCTCACAGTTGTAGACATGAAACATGGGAGAATTGCTGGCCTCACAGTTGTAGACATGAAACATGGGAGAATTGCTGGCCTCACAGTTGTAGACATGAAACATGGGAGAATTGCTTGCCTCACAGTTGTAAACCTGAAACATGGGAGAATTGCTGGCCTCACAGTTGTAGACTTGAAACATGGGAGAATTGCTGGCCTCACAGTTGTAGACCTGAAACATGGGAGAATTGCTGGCCTCACATTTGTAGACCTGAAACACGGGAGAATTGCTGGCCTCACAGTTGTAGACATGAAACATGGGAGAATTGTTGGACTCACAGTTGTAGACCTGAAACATGGGAGAATTGTTGGCCTCACAGTTGTAGACCTGAAACATGGGAGAATTGTTGGCCTCACAGTTGTAGACCTGAAATATGGGAGAATTGCTGCCCAGTGCTGTCCTCTGTTGTAAACATGAAACATGGGAGAATTGCTGGCCTCACAGTTGTAGACATGAAACATGGGAGAATTGCTGGCCTCACAGTTGTAGACCTGAAACATGGGAGAATTGCTGGCCTCACAGTTGTAGACATGAAACATGGGAGAATTGCTGGCCTCACAGTTGTAGACCTGAAACATGGGAGAATTGCTGGCCTCACAGTTGTAGACCTGAAACACGGGAGAATTGCTGGCCTCACAGTTGTAGACATGAAACATGGGAGAATTGCTGGCCTCACAGTTGTAGACATGAAACATGGGAGAATTGCTGGCCTCACAGTTGTAGACATGAAACATGGGAGAATTGCTTGCCTCACAGTTGTAGACCTGAAACATGGGAGAATTGCTGGCCTCACAGTTGTAGACTTGAAACATGGGAGAAATGCTGGCCTCACAGTTGTAGACCTGAAACATGGGAGAATTGCTGGCCTCACATTTGTAGACCTGAAACACGGGAGAATTGCTGGCCTCACAGTTGTAGACATGAAACATGGGAGAATTGTTGGCCTCACAGTTGTAGACCTGAAACATGGGAGAATTTTTGGCCTCACAGTTGTAGACCTGAAACATGGGAGAATTGTTGGCCTCACAGTTGTAGACCTGAAACATGGGAGAATTGCTGCCCAGTGCTGTCCTCTGTTGTAGAAATGAAACATGGGAGAGTTGTTGGCCTCACAGTTGTAGACCAGGAACATGGGAGAATTGCTGCCTAGTGCTGTCCTCTGTTGTAGACATGAAACATGGGAGAATTGCTGGCCTCACAGTTGTAGACATGAAACATGGGAGAATTGCTGGCCTCACAGTTGTAGACATGAAACATGGGAGAGTTGTTAGCCTCACAGTTGTAGACCTGAAACATGGGAGAATTGCTGCCCAGTGCTGTCCTCTGTTGTAGACATGAAACATGGGAGAATTGCTGGCCTCACAGTTGTAGACATGAAACATGGGAGAATTGCTGGCCTCACAGTTGTAGACCTGAAACATGGGAGAATTGCTGGCCTCACAGTTGTAGACATGAAACATGGGAGAGTTGGTGGCCTCACAGTTGTAGACCTGAAACATGGGAGAATTGCTGGCCTCACAGTTGTAGACCTGAAACACGGGAGAATCGCTGGCTTCACAGTTGTAGACATGAAACATGGGAGAATTGCTGGCCTCACAGTTGTAGACATGAAACATGGGAGAATTGCTGGTCTCACAGTTGTAGACATGAAACATGGGAGAATTGCTTGCCTCACAGTTGTAGACCTGAAACATGGGAGAATTGCTGGCCTCACAGTTGTAGACCTGAAACATGGGAGAGTTGTTGGCCTCACAGTTGTAGACCTGAAACATGGGAGAATTGCTGCCCAGTGCTGTCCTCTGTTGTAGACATGAAACATGGGAGAATTGCTGGCCTCACAGTTGTAGACCTGAAAAACGGGAGAATTGCTGGCCTCACAGTTGTAGACATGAAACATGGGAGAATTGCTGGCCTCACAGTTGTAGACATGAAACATGGGAGAGTTGTTGGCCTCACAGTTGTGGACCTGAAACATGGGATAATTGCTGCCAAGTGCTGTCCTCTGTTGTAGACATGAAACATGGGAGAATTGTTGGCCTCACAGTTGTAGACCTGAAACATGGGAGAATTGTTGGCCTCACAGTTTTAGACCTGAAACATGGGAGAATTGTTGGCCTCACAGTTGTAGGCCAGGAACATGGGAGAATTGCTGCCCAGTGCTGTCCTCTGTTGTAAACATGAAACATGGGAGAATTGCTGGCCTCACAGTTGTAGACATGAAACATGGGAGAATTGCTGGCCTCACAGTTGTAGACCTGAAACATGGGAGAATTGCTGGCCTCACAGTTGTAGACATGAAACATGGGAGAGTTGCTGGCCTCACAGTTGTAGACCTGAAACATGGGAGAATTGCTGGCCTCACAGTTGTAGACCTGAAACACGGGAGAATTGCTGGCCTCACAGTTGTAGACATGAAACATGGGAGAATTGCTGGCCTCACAGTTGTAGACATGAAACATGGGAGAATTGCTGGCCTCACAGTTGTAGACATGAAACGTGGGAGAATTGCTTGCCTCACAGTTGTAGACCTGAAACATGGGAGAATTGCTGGCCTCACAGTTGTAGACTTGAAACATGGGAGAATTGCTGGCCTCACAGTTGTAGACCTGAAACATGGGAGAATTGCTGGCCTCACATTTGTAGACCTGAAACACGGGAGAATTGCTGGCCTCACAGTTGTAGACATGAAACATGGGAGAATTGTTGGCCTCACAGTTGTAGACCTGAAACATGGGAGAATTGTTGGCCTCACAGTTGTAGACCTGAAACATGGGAGAATTGTTGGCCTCACAGTTGTAGACCTGAAACATGGGAGAATTGCTGCCCAGTGCTGTCCTCTGTTGTAAACATGAAACATGGGAGAATTGCTGGCCTCACAGTTGTAGACATGAAACATGGGAGAATTGCTGGCCTCACAGTTGTAGACCTGAAACATGGGAGAATTGCTGGCCTCACAGTTGTAGACATGAAACATGGGAGAGTTGCTGGCCTCACAGTTGTAGACCTGAAACATGGGAGAATTGCTGGCCTCACAGTTGTAGACCTGAAACACGGGAGAATTGCTGGCCTCACAGTTGTAGACATGAAACATGGGAGAATTGCTGGCCTCACAGTTGTAGACATGAAACATGGGAGAATTGCTGGCCTCACAGTTGTAGACATGAAACATGGGAGAATTGCTTGCCTCACAGTTGTAGACCTAAAACATGGGAGAATTGCTGGCCTCACAGTTGTAGACTTGAAACATGGGAGAATTGCTGGCCTCACAGTTGTAGACCTGAAACATGGGAGAATTGCTGGCCTCACATTTGTAGACCTGAAACACGGGAGAATTGCTGGCCTCACAGTTGTAGACATGAAACATGGGAGAATTGTTGGCCTCACAGTTGTAGACCTGAAACATGGGAGAATTGTTGGCCTCACAGTTGTAGACCTGAAACATGGGAGAATTGTTGGCCTCACAGTTGTAGACCTGAAACATGGGAGAATTGCTGCCCAGTGCTGTCCTCTGTTGTAGACATGAAACATGGGAGAATTGCTGGCCTCACAGTTGTAGACATGAAACATGGGAGAATTGCTGGCCTCACAGTTGTAGACATGAAACATGGGAGAGTTGTTAGCCTCACAGTTGTAGACCTGAAACATGGGAGAATTGCTGGCCTCACAGTTGTAGACATGAAACATGGGAGAGTTGCTGGCCTCACAGTTGTAGACCTGAAACATGGGAGAATTGCTGGCCTCACAGTTGTAGACCTGAAACACGGGAGAATCGCTGGCTTCACAGTTGTAGACATGAAACATGGGAGAATTGCTGGCCTCACAGTTGTAGACATGAAACATGGGAGAATTGCTGGTCTCACAGTTGTAGACATGAAACATGGGAGAATTGCTTGCCTCACAGTTGTAGACATGAAACATGGGAGAATTGCTGGCCTCACAGTTGTAGACCTGAAACATGGGAGAGTTGTTGGCCTCACAGTTGTAGACCTGAAACATGGGAGAATTGCTGCCCAGTGCTGTCCTCTGTTGTAGACATGAAATATGGGAGAGTTGCTGGCCTCACAGTTGTAGACATGAAACATGGGAGAATTGCTGGCCTCACATTTGTAAACCTGAAACATGGGAGAATTGCTGGCCTCACAGTTGTAGACATGAAACATGGGAGAGTTGCTGGCCTCACAGTTGTAGACCTGAAACATGGGAGAATTGCTGGCCTCACAGTTGTAGACATGAAACATGGGAGAATTGCTGGCCTCACAGTTGTAGACATGAAACATGGGAGAATCGCTGGCCTCACAGTTGTAGACATGAAACATGGGAGAATTGCTTGCCTCACAGTTGTAAACCTGAAACATGGGAGAATTGCTGGCCTCACATTTGTAGACCTGAAACATGGGAGAATTGCTGGCCTCACAGTTGTAGGCCTGAAACATGGGAGAATTGCTGGCCTAACAGTTGTAGACCTGAAACATGGGAGAATTGTTGGTCTCACAGTTGTAGTCATGAAACATGGAAGAATTGCTGGCCTCACAGTTGTAGACCTGAAACATGGGAGAATTGTTGGCCTCACAGTTGTAGACCTGAAACATGGGAGAATTGCTGCCCAGTGCTGTCCTCTGTTGTAAACATGAAACATGGGAGAATTGCTGGCCTCACAGTTGTAGACATGAAACATGGGAGAATTGCTGGCCTCACAGTTGTAGACCTGAAACATGGGAGAATTGCTGGCCTCACAGTTGTAGACATGAAACATGGGAGAGTTGCTGGCCTCACAGTCGTAGACCTGAAACATGGGAGAATTGCTGGCCTCACAGTTGTAGACCTGAAACACGGGAGAATTGCTGGCCTCACAGTTGTAGACATGAAACATGGGAGAATTGCTGGCCTCACAGTTGTAGACATGAAACATGGGAGAATTGCTGGCCTCACAGTTGTAGACATGAAACATGGGAGAATTGCTTGCCTCACAGTTGTAGACCTGAAACATGGGAGAATTGCTGGCCTCACAGTTGTAGACTTGAAACATGGGAGAATTGCTGGCCTCACAGTTGTAGACCTGAAACATGGGAGAATTGCTGGCCTCACATTTGTAGACCTGAAACACGGGAGAATTGCTGGCCTCACAGTTGTAGACATGAAACATGGGAGAATTGTTGGCCTCACAGTTGTAGACCTGAAACATGGGAGAATTGTTGGCCTCACAGTTGTAGACCTGAAACATGGGAGAATTGTTGGCCTCACAGTTGTAGACCTGAAACATGGGAGAATTGCTGCCCAGTGCTGTCCTCTGTTGTAGACATGAAACATGGGAGAATTGCTGGCCTCACAGTTGTAGACATGAAACATGGGAGAATTGCTGGCCTCACAGTTGTAGACATGAAACATGGGAGAGTTGTTAGCCTCACAGTTGTAGACCTGAAACATGGGAGAATTGCTGGCCTCACAGTTGTAGACATGAAACATGGGAGAGTTGCTGGCCTCACAGTTGTAGACCTGAAACATGGGAGAATTGCTGGCCTCACAGTTGTAGACCTGAAACACGGGAGAATCGCTGGCTTCACAGTTGTAGACATGAAACATGGGAGAATTGCTGGCCTCACAGTTGTAGACATGAAACATGGGAGAATTGCTGGTCTCACAGTTGTAGACATGAAACATGGGAGAATTGCTTGCCTCACAGTTGTAGACATGAAACATGGGAGAATTGCTGGCCTCACAGTTGTAGACCTGAAACATGGAAGAGTTGTTGGCCTCACAGTTGTAGACCTGAAACATGGGAGAATTGCTGCCCAGTGCTGTCCTCTGTTGTAGACATGAAACATGGGAGAGTTGCTGGCCTCACAGTTGTAGACATGAAACATGGGAGAATTGCTGGCCTCACATTTGTAGACCTGAAACATGGGAGAATTGCTGGCCTCACAGTTGTAGACATGAAACATGGGAGAGTTGCTGGCCTCACAGTTGTAGACCTGAAACATGGGAGAATTGCTGGCCTCACAGTTGTAGACATGAAACATGGGAGAATTGCTGGCCTCACAGTTGTAGACATGAAACATGGGAGAATTGCTGGCCTCACAGTTGTAGACATGAAACATGGGAGAATTGCTTGCCTCACAGTTGTAAACCTGAAACATGGGAGAATTGTTGGCCTCACAGTTGTAGACCTGAAACATGGGAGAATTGTTGGCCTCACAGTTGTAGACCTGAAACATGGGAGAATTGCTGCCCAGTGCTGTCCTCTGTTGTAAACATGAAACATGGGAGAATTGCTGGCCTCACAGTTGTAGACATGAAACATGGGAGAATTGCTGGCCTCACAGTTGTAGACCTGAAACATGGGAGAATTGCTGGCCTCACAGTTGTAGACATGAAACATGGGAGAGTTGCTGGCCTCACAGTTGTAGACCTGAAACATGGGAGAATTGCTGGCCTCACAGTTGTAGACCTGAAACACGGGAGAATTGCTGGCCTCACAGTTGTAGACATGAAACATGGGAGAATTGCTGGCCTCACAGTTGTAGACATGAAACATGGGAGAATTGCTGGCCTCACAGTTGTAGACATGAAACATGGGAGAATTGCTTGCCTCACAGTTGTAGACCTAAAACATGGGAGAATTGCTGGCCTCACAGTTGTAGACTTGAAACATGGGAGAATTGCTGGCCTCACAGTTGTAGACCTGAAACATGGGAGAATTGCTGGCCTCACATTTGTAGACCTGAAACACGGGAGAATTGCTGGCCTCACAGTTGTAGACATGAAACATGGGAGAATTGTTGGCCTCACAGTTGTAGACCTGAAACATGGGAGAATTGTTGGCCTCACAGTTGTAGACCTGAAACATGGGAGAATTGTTGGCCTCACAGTTGTAGACCTGAAACATGGGAGAATTGCTGCCCAGTGCTGTCCTCTGTTGTAGACATGAAACATGGGAGAATTGCTGGCCTCACAGTTGTAGACATGAAACATGGGAGAATTGCTGGCCTCACAGTTGTAGACATGAAACATGGGAGAGTTGTTAGCCTCACAGTTGTAGACCTGAAACATGGGAGAATTGCTGGCCTCACAGTTGTAGACATGAAACATGGGAGAGTTGCTGGCCTCACAGTTGTAGACCTGAAACATGGGAGAATTGCTGGCCTCACAGTTGTAGACCTGAAACACGGGAGAATCGCTGGCTTCACAGTTGTAGACATGAAACATGGGAGAATTGCTGGCCTCACAGTTGTAGACATGAAACATGGGAGAATTGCTGGTCTCACAGTTGTAGACATGAAACATGGGAGAATTGCTTGCCTCACAGTTGTAGACATGAAACATGGGAGAATTGCTGGCCTCACAGTTGTAGACCTGAAACATGGGAGAGTTGTTGGCCTCACAGTTGTAGACCTGAAACATGGGAGAATTGCTGCCCAGTGCTGTCCTCTGTTGTAGACATGAAATATGGGAGAGTTGCTGGCCTCACAGTTGTAGACATGAAACATGGGAGAATTGCTGGCCTCACATTTGTAAACCTGAAACATGGGAGAATTGCTGGCCTCACAGTTGTAGACATGAAACATGGGAGAGTTGCTGGCCTCACAGTTGTAGACCTGAAACATGGGAGAATTGCTGGCCTCACAGTTGTAGACATGAAACATGGGAGAATTGCTGGCCTCACAGTTGTAGACATGAAACATGGGAGAATTGCTGGCCTCACAGTTGTAGACATGAAACATGGGAGAATTGCTTGCCTCACAGCTGTAAACCTGAAACATGGGAGAATTGCTGGCCTCACATTTGTAGACCTGAAACATGGGAGAATTGCTGGCCTCACAGTTGTAGGCCTGAAACATGGGAGAATTGCTGGCCTAACAGTTGTAGACCTGAAACATGGGAGAATTGTTGGTCTCACAGTTGTAGTCATGAAACATGGAAGAATTGCTGGCCTCACAGTTGTAGACCTGAAACATGGGAGAATTGTTGGCCTCACAGTTGTAGACCTGAAACATGGGAGAATTGCTGCCCAGTGCTGTCCTCTGTTGTAAACATGAAACATGGGAGAATTGCTGGCCTCACAGTTGTAGACATGAAACATGGGAGAATTGCTGGCCTCACAGTTGTAGACCTGAAACATGGGAGAATTGCTGGCCTCACAGTTGTAGACATGAAACATGGGAGAGTTGCTGGCCTCACAGTCGTAGACCTGAAACATGGGAGAATTGCTGGCCTCACAGTTGTAGACCTGAAACACGGGAGAATTGCTGGCCTCACAGTTGTAGACATGAAACATGGGAGAATTGCTGGCCTCACAGTTGTAGACATGAAACATGGGAGAATTGCTGGCCTCACAGTTGTAGACATGAAACATGGGAGAATTGCTTGCCTCACAGTTGTAGACCTGAAACATGGGAGAATTGCTGGCCTCACAGTTGTAGACTTGAAACATGGGAGAATTGCTGGCCTCACAGTTGTAGACCTGAAACATGGGAGAATTGCTGGCCTCACATTTGTAGACCTGAAACACGGGAGAATTGCTGGCCTCACAGTTGTAGACATGAAACATGGGAGAATTGTTGGCCTCACAGTTGTAGACCTGAAACATGGGAGAATTGTTGGCCTCACAGTTGTAGACCTGAAACATGGGAGAATTGTTGGCCTCACAGTTGTAGACCTGAAACATGGGAGAATTGCTGCCCAGTGCTGTCCTCTGTTGTAGACATGAAACATGGGAGAATTGCTGGCCTCACAGTTGTAGACATGAAACATGGGAGAATTGCTGGCCTCACAGTTGTAGACATGAAACATGGGAGAGTTGTTAGCCTCACAGTTGTAGACCTGAAACATGGGAGAATTGCTGGCCTCACAGTTGTAGACATGAAACATGGGAGAGTTGCTGGCCTCACAGTTGTAGACCTGAAACATGGGAGAATTGCTGGCCTCACAGTTGTAGACCTGAAACACGGGAGAATCGCTGGCTTCACAGTTGTAGACATGAAACATGGGAGAATTGCTGGCCTCACAGTTGTAGACATGAAACATGGGAGAATTGCTGGTCTCACAGTTGTAGACATGAAACATGGGAGAATTGCTTGCCTCACAGTTGTAGACATGAAACATGGGAGAATTGCTGGCCTCACAGTTGTAGACCTGAAACATGGAAGAGTTGTTGGCCTCACAGTTGTAGACCTGAAACATGGGAGAATTGCTGCCCAGTGCTGTCCTCTGTTGTAGACATGAAACATGGGAGAGTTGCTGGCCTCACAGTTGTAGACATGAAACATGGGAGAATTGCTGGCCTCACATTTGTAGACCTGAAACATGGGAGAATTGCTGGCCTCACAGTTGTAGACATGAAACATGGGAGAGTTGCTGGCCTCACAGTTGTAGACCTGAAACATGGGAGAATTGCTGGCCTCACAGTTGTAGACATGAAACATGGGAGAATTGCTGGCCTCACAGTTGTAGACATGAAACATGGGAGAATTGCTGGCCTCACAGTTGTAGACATGAAACATGGGAGAATTGCTTGCCTCACAGTTGTAAACCTGAAACATGGGAGAATTGCTGGCCTCACAGTTGTAGACTTGAAACATGGAAGAATTGCTGGCCTCACAGTTGTAGACCTGAAACATGGGAGAATTGCTGGCCTCACATTTGTAGACCTGAAACACGGGAGAATTGCTGGCCTGACAGTTGTAGACATGAAACATGGGAGAATTGTTGGACTCACAGTTGTAGACCTGAAACATGGGAGAATTGTTGGCCTCACAGTTGTAGACCTGAAACATGGGAGAATTGTTGGCCTCACAGTTGTAGACATGAAATATGGGAGAATTGCTGCCCAGTGCTGTCCTCTGTTGTAAACATGAAACATGGGAGAATTGCTGGCCTCACAGTTGTAGACATGAAACATGGGAGAATTGCTGGCCTCACAGTTGTAGACCTGAAACATGGGAGAATTGCTGGCCTCACAGTTGTAGACATGAAACATGGGAGAATTGCTGGCCTCACAGTTGTAGACCTGAAACATGGGAGAATTGCTGGCCTCACAGTTGTAGACCTGAAACACGGGAGAATTGCTGGCCTCACAGTTGTAGACATGAAACATGGGAGAATTGCTGGCCTCACAGTTGTAGACATGAAACATGGGAGAATTGCTGGCCTCACAGTTGTAGACATGAAACATGGGAGAATTGCTTGCCTCACAGTTGTAGACCTGAAACATGGGAGAATTGCTGGCCTCACAGTTGTAGACTTGAAACATGGGAGAATTGCTGGCCTCACAGTTGTAGACCTGAAACATGGGAGAATTGCTGGCCTCACATTTGTAGACCTGAAACACGGGAGAATTGCTGGCCTCACAGTTGTAGACATGAAACATGGGAGAATTGTTGGCCTCACAGTTGTAGACCTGAAACATGGGAGAATTTTTGGCCTCACAGTTGTAGACCTGAAACATGGGAGAATTGTTGGCCTCACAGTTGTAGACCTGAAACATGGGAGAATTGCTGCCCAGTGCTGTCCTCTGTTGTAGAAATGAAACATGGGAGAGTTGTTGGCCTCACAGTTGTAGACCAGGAACATGGGAGAATTGCTGCCTAGTGCTGTCCTCTGTTGTAGACATGAAACATGGGAGAATTGCTGGCCTCACAGTTGTAGACATGAAACATGGGAGAATAGCTGGCCTCACAGTTGTAGACATGAAACATGGGAGAATTGCTTGCCTCACAGTTGTAGACCTGAAACATGGGAGAATTGCTGGCCTCACAGTTGTAGACTTGAAACATGGGAGAATTGCTGGCCTCACAGTTGTAGACCTGAAACATGGGAGAATTGCTGGCCTCACATTTGTAGACCTGAAACACGGGAGAATTGCTGGCCTCACAGTTGTAGACATGAAACATGGGAGAATTGTTGGCCTCACAGTTGTAGACCTGAAACATGGGAGAATTGTTGGCCTCACAGTTGTAGACCTGAAACATGGGAGAATTGTTGGCCTCACAGTTGTAGACCTGAAACATGGGAGAATTGCTGCCCAGTGCTGTCCTCTGTTGTAAACATGAAACATGGGAGAATTGCTGGCCTCACAGTTGTAGACATGAAACATGGGAGAATTGCTGGCCTCACAGTTGTAGACCTGAAACATGGGAGAATTGCTGGCCTCACAGTTGTAGACATGAAACATGGGAGAGTTGCTGGCCTCACAGTTGTAGACCTGAAACATGGGAGAATTGCTGGCCTCACAGTTGTAGACCTGAAACACGGGAGAATTGCTGGCCTCACAGTTGTAGACATGAAACATGGGAGAATTGCTGGCCTCACAGTTGTAGACATTAAACATGGGAGAATTGCTGGCCTCACAGTTGTAGACATGAAACATGGGAGAATTGCTTGCCTCACAGTTGTAGACCTGAAACATGGGAGAATTGCTGGCCTCACAGTTGTAGACTTGAAACATGGGAGAATTGCTGGCCTCACAGTTGTAGACCTGAAACATGGGAGAATTGCTGGCCTCACATTTGTAGACCTGAAACACGGGAGAATTGCTGGCCTCACAGTTGTAGACATGAAACATGGGAGAATTGTTGGCCTCACAGTTGTAGACCTGAAACATGGGAGAATTGTTGGCCTCACAGTTGTAGACCTGAAACATGGGAGAATTGTTGGCCTCACAGTTGTAGACCTGAAACATGGGAGAATTGCTGCCCAGTGCTGTCCTCTGTTGTAGACATGAAACATGGGAGAATTGCTGGCCTCACAGTTGTAGACATGAAACATGGGAGAATTGCTGGCCTCACAGTTGTAGACCTGAAACATGGGAGAGTTGTTAGCCTCACAGTTGTAGACCTGAAACATGGGAGAATTGCTGGCCTCACAGTTGTAGACATGAAACATGGGAGAGTTGCTGGCCTCACAGTTGTAGACCTGAAACATGGGAGAATTGCTGGCCTCACAGTTGTAGACCTGAAACACGGGAGAATCGCTGGCTTCACAGTTGTAGACATGAAACATGGGAGAATTGCTGGCCTCACAGTTGTAGACATGAAATATGGGAGAATTGCTGTTCTCACAGTTGTAGACATGAAACATGGGAGAATTGCTTGCCTCACAGTTGTAGACCTGAAACATGGGAGAATTGCTGGCCTCACAGTTGTAGACCTGAAACATGGGAGAGTTGTTGGCCTCACAGTTGTAGACCTGAAACATGGGAGAATTGCTGCCCAGTCCTGTCCTCTGTTGTAGACATGAAACATGGGAGAATTGCTGGCCTCACAGTTGTAGACATGAAACATGGGAGAATTGCTGGCCTCACATTTGTAGACCTGAAACATGGGAGAATTGCTGGCCTCACAGTTGTAGACATGAAACATGGGAGAGTTGCTGGCCTCACAGTTGTAGACCTGAAACATGGGAGAATTGCTGGCCTCACAGTTGTAGACATGAAACATGGGAGAATTGCTGGCCTCACAGTTGTAGACATGAAACATGGGAGAATTGCTGGCCTCACAGTTGTAGACATGAAACATGGGAGAATTGCTTGCCTCACAGTTGTAAACCTGAAACATGGGAGAATTGCTGGCCTCACAGTTGTAGACTTGAAACATGGGAGAATTGCTGGCCTCACAGTTGTAGACCTGAAACATGGGAGAATTGCTGGCCTCACATTTGTAGACCTGAAACACGGGAGAATTGCTGGCCTCACAGTTGTAGACATGAAACATGGGAGAATTGTTGGCCTCAAAGTTGTAGACCTGAAACATGGGAGAATTGTTGGCCTCACAGTTGTAGACCTGTAACATGGGAGAATTGTTGGCCTCACAGTTGTAGACCTGAAACATGGGAGAATTGCTGCCCAGTGCTGTCCTCTGTTGTAAACATGAAACATGGGAGAATTGCTGGCCTCACAGTTGTAGACATGAAACATGGGAGAATTGCTGGCCTCACAGTTGTAGACCTGAAACATGGGAGAATTGCTGGCCTCACAGTTGTAGACATGAAACATGGGAGAGTTGCTGGCCTCACAGTTGTAGACCTGAAACATGGGAGAATTGCTGGCCTCACAGTTGTAGACCTGAAACACGGGAGAATTGCTGGCCTCACAGTTGTAGACATGAAACATGGGAGAATTGCTGGCCTCACAGTTGTAGACATGAAACATGGGAGAATTGCTGGCCTCACAGTTGTAGACATGAAACATGGGAGAATTGCTTGCCTCACAGTTGTAGACCTGAAACTTGGGAGAATTGCTGGCCTCACAGTTGTAGACTTGAAACATGGGAGAATTGCTGGCCTCACAGTTGTAGACCTGAAACATGGGAGAATTGCTGCCCAGTGCTGTCCTCTGTTGTAGACATGAAACATGGGAGAATTGCTGGCCTCACAGTTGTAGACATGAAACATGGGAGAATTGCTGGCCTCACAGTTGTAGACATGAAACATGGGAGAGTTGTTGGCCTCACAGTTGTAGACATGAAACATGGGAGAATTGCTGGCCTCACAGTTGTAGACATGAAACATGGGAGAATTGCTGGCCTCACAGTTGTAGACATGAAACATGGGAGAATCGCTGGCCTCACAGTTGTAGACATGAAACATGGGAGAATTGCTTGCCTCACAGTTGTAGACCTGAAACATGGGAGAATTGCTGGCCTCACAGTTGTAGACTTGAAACATGGGAGAATTGCTGGCCTCACAGTTGTAGACCTGAAACATGGGAGAATTGCTGGCCTCACATTTGTAGACCTGAAACACGGGAGAATTGCTGGCCTCACAGTTGTAGACATGAAACATGGGAGAATTGTTGGCCTCACAGTTGTAGACCTGAAACATGGGAGAATTGTTGGCCTCACAGTTGTAGACCTGAAACATGGGAGAATTGTTGGCCTCACAGTTGTAGACCTGAAACATGGGAGAATTGCTGCCCAGTGCTGTCCTCTGTTGTAAACATGAAACATGGGAGAATTGCTGGCCTCACAGTTGTAGACATGAAACATGGGAGAATTGCTGGCCTCACAGTTGTAGACCTGAAACATGGGAGAATTGCTGGCCTCACAGTTGTAGACATGAAACATGGGAGAGTTGCTGGCCTCACAGTTGTAGACCTGAAACATGGGAGAATTGCTGGCCTCACAGTTGTAGACCTGAAACACGGGAGAATTGCTGGCCTCACAGTTGTAGACATGAAACATGGGAGAATTGCTGGCCTCACAGTTGTAGACATTAAACATGGGAGAATTGCTGGCCTCACAGTTGTAGACATGAAACATGGGAGAATTGCTTGCCTCACAGTTGTAGACCTGAAACATGGGAGAATTGCTGGCCTCACAGTTGTAGACTTGAAACATGGGAGAATTGCTGGCCTCACAGTTGTAGACCTGAAACATGGGAGAATTGCTGGCCTCACATTTGTAGACCTGAAACACGGGAGAATTGCTGGCCTCACAGTTGTAGACATGAAACATGGGAGAATTGTTGGCCTCACAGTTGTAGACCTGAAACATGGGAGAATTGTTGGCCTCACAGTTGTAGACCTGAAACATGGGAGAATTGTTGGCCTCACAGTTGTAGACCTGAAACATGGGAGAATTGCTGCCCAGTGCTGTCCTCTGTTGTAGACATGAAACATGGGAGAATTGCTGGCCTCACAGTTGTAGACATGAAACATGGGAGAATTGCTGGCCTCACAGTTGTAGACCTGAAACATGGGAGAGTTGTTAGCCTCACAGTTGTAGACCTGAAACATGGGAGAATTGCTGGCCTCACAGTTGTAGACATGAAACATGGGAGAGTTGCTGGCCTCACAGTTGTAGACCTGAAACATGGGAGAATTGCTGGCCTCACAGTTGTAGACCTGAAACACGGGAGAATCGCTGGCTTCACAGTTGTAGACATGAAACATGGGAGAATTGCTGGCCTCACAGTTGTAGACATGAAATATGGGAGAATTGCTGTTCTCACAGTTGTAGACATGAAACATGGGAGAATTGCTTGCCTCACAGTTGTAGACCTGAAACATGGGAGAATTGCTGGCCTCACAGTTGTAGACCTGAAACATGGGAGAGTTGTTGGCCTCACAGTTGTAGACCTGAAACATGGGAGAATTGCTGCCCAGTCCTGTCCTCTGTTGTAGACATGAAACATGGGAGAATTGCTGGCCTCACAGTTGTAGACATGAAACATGGGAGAATTGCTGGCCTCACATTTGTAGACCTGAAACATGGGAGAATTGCTGGCCTCACAGTTGTAGACATGAAACATGGGAGAGTTGCTGGCCTCACAGTTGTAGACCTGAAACATGGGAGAATTGCTGGCCTCACAGTTGTAGACATGAAACATGGGAGAATTGCTGGCCTCACAGTTGTAGACATGAAACATGGGAGAATTGCTGGCCTCACAGTTGTAGACATGAAACATGGGAGAATTGCTTGCCTCACAGTTGTAAACCTGAAACATGGGAGAATTGCTGGCCTCACAGTTGTAGACTTGAAACATGGGAGAATTGCTGGCCTCACAGTTGTAGACCTGAAACATGGGAGAATTGCTGGCCTCACATTTGTAGACCTGAAACACGGGAGAATTGCTGGCCTCACAGTTGTAGACATGAAACATGGGAGAATTGTTGGCCTCAAAGTTGTAGACCTGAAACATGGGAGAATTGTTGGCCTCACAGTTGTAGACCTGAAACATGGGAGAATTGTTGGCCTCACAGTTGTAGACCTGAAACATGGGAGAATTGCTGCCCAGTGCTGTCCTCTGTTGTAAACATGAAACATGGGAGAATTGCTGGCCTCACAGTTGTAGACATGAAACATGGGAGAATTGCTGGCCTCACAGTTGTAGACCTGAAACATGGGAGAATTGCTGGCCTCACAGTTGTAGACATGAAACATGGGAGAGTTGCTGGCCTCACAGTTGTAGACCTGAAACATGGGAGAATTGCTGGCCTCACAGTTGTAGACCTGAAACACGGGAGAATTGCTGGCCTCACAGTTGTAGACATGAAACATGGGAGAATTGCTGGCCTCACAGTTGTAGACATGAAACATGGGAGAATTGCTGGCCTCACAGTTGTAGACATGAAACATGGGAGAATTGCTTGCCTCACAGTTGTAGACCTGAAACTTGGGAGAATTGCTGGCCTCACAGTTGTAGACTTGAAACATGGGAGAATTGCTGGCCTCACAGTTGTAGACCTGAAACATGGGAGAATTGCTGGCCTCACATTTGTAGACCTGAAACACGGGAGAATTGCTGGCCTCACAGTTGTAGACATGAAACATGGGAGAATTGCTGGCCTCACAGTTGTAGACATGAAACATGGGAGAATTGCTGGCCTCACAGTTGTAGACATGAAACATGGGAGAATTGCTTGCCTCACAGTTGTAAACCTAAAACATGGGAGAATTGCTGGCCTCACAGTTGTAGACTTGAAACATGGGAGAATTGCTGGCCTCACAGTTGTAGACCTGAAACATGGGAGAATTGCTGGCCTCACATTTGTAGACCTGAAACACGGGAGAATTGCTGGCCTCACAGTTGTAGACATGAAACATGGGAGAATTGTTGGCCTCACAGTTGTAGACCTGAAACATGGGAGAATTGTTGGCTTCACAGTTGTAGACCTGAAACATGGGAGAATTGTTGGCCTCACAGTTGTAGACCTGAAACATGGGAGAATTGCTGCCTAGTGCTGTCCTCTGTTGTAAACATGAAACATGGGAGAATTGCTGGCCTCACAGTTGTAGACATGAAACATGGGAGAATTGCTGGCCTCACAGTTGTAGACCTGAAACATGGGAGAATTGCTGGCCTCACAGTTGTAGACATGAAACATGGGAGAGTTGCTGGCCTCACAGTTGTAGACCTGAAACATGGGAGAATTGCTGGCCTCACAGTTGTAGACCTGAAACACGGGAGAATTGCTGGCCTCACAGTTGTAGACATGAAACATGGGAGAATTGCTGGCCTCACAGTTGTAGACATGAAACATGGGAGAATTGCTGGCCTCACAGTTGTAGACATGAAACATGGGAGAATTGCTTGCCTCACAGTTGTAGACCTGAAACATGGGAGAATTGCTGGCCTCACAGTTGTAGACCTGAAACATGGGAGAATTGCTGGCCTCACAGTTGTAGACCTGAAACACGGGAGAATTGCTGGCCTCACATTTGTAGACCTGAAACACGGGAGAATTGTTGGCCTCACAGTTGTAGACATGAAACATGGGAGAATTGTTGGCCTCACAGTTGTAGACCTGAAACATGGGAGAATTGTTGGCCTCACAGTTGTAGACCTGAAACATGGGAGAATTGTTGGCCTCACAGTTGTAGACCTGAAACATGGGAGAATTGCTGCCCAGTGCTGTCCTCTGTTGTAGAAATGAAACATGGGAGAGTTGTTGGCCTCACAGTTGTAGACCAGGAACATGGGAGAATTGCTGCCTAGTGCTGTCCTCTGTTGTAGACATGAAACATGGGAGAATTTCTGGCCTCACAGTTGTAGACATGAAACATGGGAGAATTGCTGGCCTCACAGTTGTAGACATGAAACATGGGAGAGTTGTTAGCCTCACAGTTGTAGACCTGAAACATGGGAGAATTGCTGCCCAGTGCTGTCCTCTATTGTAGACATGAAACATGGGAGAATTGCTGGCCTCACAGTTGTAGACATGAAACATGGGAGAATTGCTGGCCTCACAGTTGTAGACCTGAAACATGGGAGAATTGCTGGCCTCACAGTTGTAGACATGAAACATGGGAGAGTTGGTGGCCTCACAGTTGTAGACCTGAAACATGGGAGAATTGCTGGCCTCACAGTTGTAGACCTGAAACACGGGAGAATCGCTGGCCTCACAGTTGTAGACCTGAAACATGGGAGAATTGCTGGCCTCACAGTTGTAGGCCTGAAACATGGGAGAATTGCTGGCCTAACAGTTGTAGACCTGAAACATGGGAGAATTGTTGGTCTCACAGTTGTAGTCATGAAACATGGGAGAATTGCTGGCCTCACAGTTGTAGACCTGAAACATGGGAGAATTGCTGGCCTCACAGTTGTAGACCTGAAACATGGGAGAATTGCTGGCCTCACAGTTGTAGACCTGAAACATGGGAGAATTGCTGGACTCACAGTTGTAGACCTGAAACATGGGAGAATTGCTGGCCTCACAGTTTTAGACATGAAACATGGGAGAATTGTTGGCCTCACAGTTGTAGACCTGAAACATGGGAGAATTGTTGGCCTCACAGTTTTAGACCTGAAACATGGGAGAATTGTTGGCCTCACAGTTGTAGACCTGAAACATGGGAGAATTGCTGCCCAGTGCTGTCCTCTGTTGTAAACATGAAACATGGGAGAATTGCTGGCCTCACAGTTGTAGACATGAAACATGGGAGAATTGCTGGCCTCACAGTTGTAGACCTGAAACATGGGAGAATTGCTGGCCTCACAGTTGTAGACATGAAACATGGGAGAGTTGCTGGCCTCACAGTTGTAGACCTGAAACATGGGAGAATTGCTGGCCTCACAGTTGTAGACCTGAAACACGGGAGAATTGCTGGCCTCACAGTTGTAGACATGAAACATGGGAGAATTGCTGGCCTCACAGTTGTAGACATGAAACATGGGAGAATTGCTGGCCTCACAGTTGTAGACATGAAACATGGGAGAATTGCTTGCCTCACAGTTGTAGACCTGAATCATGGGAGAATTGCTGGCCTCACAGTTGTAGACTTGAAACATGGGAGAATTGCTGGCCTCACAGTTGTAGACCTGAAACATGGGAGAATTGCTGGCCTCACATTTGTAGACCTGAAACACGGGAGAATTGCTGGCCTCACAGTTGTAGACATGAAACATGGGAGAATTGTTGGCCTCACAGTTGTAGACCTGAAACATGGGAGAATTGTTGGCCTCACAGTTGTAGACCTGAAACATGGGAGAATTGTTGGCCTCACAGTTGTAGACCTGAAACATGGGAGAATTGCTGCCCAGTGCTGTCCTCTGTTGTAGACATGAAACATGGGAGAATTGCTGGCCTCACAGTTGTAGACATGAAACATGGGAGAATTGCTGGCCTCACAGTTGTAGACATGAAACATGGGAGAGTTGTTAGCCTCACAGTTGTAGACCTGAAACATGGGAGAATTGCTGGCCTCACAGTTGTAGACATGAAACATGGGAGAGTTGCTGGCCTCACATTTGTAGACCTGAAACATGGGAGAATTGCTGGCCTCACAGTTGTAGACCTGAAACACGGGAGAATCGCTGGCTTCACAGTTGTAGACATGAAACATGGGAGAATTGCTGGCCTCACAGTTGTAGACATGAAACATGGGAGAATTGCTGGTCTCACAGTTGTAGACATGAAACATGGGAGAATTGCTTGCCTCACAGTTGTAGACATGAAACATGGGAGAATTGCTGGCCTCACAGTTGTAGACCTGAAACATGGAAGAGTTGTTGGCCTCACAGTTGTAGACCTGAAACATGGGAGAATTGCTGCCCAGTGCTGTCCTCTGTTGTAGACATGAAACATGGGAGAGTTGCTGGCCTCACAGTTGTAGACATGAAACATGGGAGAATTGCTGGCCTCACAATTGTAGACCTGAAACATGGGAGAATTGCTGGCCTCACAGTTGTAGACATGAAACATGGGAGAGTTGCTGGCCTCACAGTTGTAGACCTGAAATATGGGAGAATTGCTGGCCTCACAGTTGTAGACATGAAACATGGGAGAATTGCTGGCCTCACAGTTGTAGACATGAAACATGGGAGAATTGCTGGCCTCACAGTTGTAGACATGAAACATGGGAGAATTGCTTGCCTCACAGTTGTAAACCTGAAACATGGGAGAATTGCTGGCCTCACAGTTGTAGACTTGAAACATGGGAGAATTGCTGGCCTCACAGTTGTAGACCTGAAACATGGGAGAATTGCTGGCCTCACATTTGTAGACCTGAAACACGGGAGAATTGCTGGCCTCACAGTTGTAGACATGAAACATGGGAGAATTGTTGGACTCACAGTTGTAGACCTGAAACATGGGAGAATTGTTGGCCTCACAGTTGTAGACCTGAAACATGGGAGAATTGTTGGCCTCACAGTTGTAGACCTGAAATATGGGAGAATTGCTGCCCAGTGCTGTCCTCTGTTGTAAACATGAAACATGGGAGAATTGCTGGCCTCACAGTTGTAGACATGAAACATGGGAGAATTGCTGGCCTCACAGTTGTAGACCTGAAACATGGGAGAATTGCTGGCCTCACAGTTGTAGACATGAAACATGGGAGAATTGCTGGCCTCACAGTTGTAGACCTGAAACATGGGAGAATTGCTGGCCTCACAGTTGTAGACCTGAAACACGGGAGAATTGCTGGCCTCACAGTTGTAGACATGAAACATGGGAGAATTGCTGGCCTCACAGTTGTAGACATGAAACATGGGAGAATTGCTGGCCTCACAGTTGTAGACATGAAACATGGGATAATTGCTTGCCTCACAGTTGTAGACCTGAAACATGGGAGAATTGCTGGCCTCACAGTTGTAGACTTGAAACATGGAAGAATTGCTGGCCTCACAGTTGTAGACCTGAAACATGGGAGAATTGCTGGCCTCACATTTGTAGACCTGAAACACGGGAGAATTGCTGGCCTCACAGTTGTAGACATGAAACATGGGAGAATTGTTGGCCTCACAGTTGTAGACCTGAAACATGGGAGAATTGTTGGCCTCACAGTTGTAGACCTGAAACATGGGAGAATTGTTGGCCTCACAGTTGTAGACCTGAAACATGGGAGAATTGCTGCCCAGTGCTGTCCTCTGTTGTAGAAATGAAACATGGGAGAGTTGTTGGCCTCACAGTTGTAGACCAGGAACATGGGAGAATTGCTGCCTAGTGCTGTCCTCTGTTGTAGACATGAAACATGGGAGAATTGCTGGCCTCACAGTTGTAGACATGAAACATGGGAGAATTGCTGGCCTCACAGTTGTAGACATGAAACATGGGAGAGTTGTTAGCCTCACAGTTGTAGACCTGAAACATGGGAGAATTGCTGCCCAGTGCTGTCCTCTGTTGTAGACATGAAACATGGGAGAATTGCTGGCCTCACAGTTGTAGACATGAAACATGGGAGAATTGCTGGCCTCACAGTTGTAGACCTGAAACATGGGAGAATTGCTGGCCTCACAGTTGTAGACATGAAACATGGGAGAGTTGGTGGCCTCACAGTTGTAGACCTGAAACATGGGAGAATTGCTGGCCTCACAGTTGTAGACCTGAAACACGGAAGAATCGCTGGCTTCACAGTTGTAGACATGAAACATGGGAGAATTGCTGGCCTCACAGTTGTAGACATGAAACATGGGAGAATTGCTGGTCTCACAGTTGTAGACATGAAACATGGGAGAATTGCTTGCCTCACAGTAGTAGACCTGAAACATGGGAGAATTGCTGGCCTCACAGTTGTAGACCTGAAACATGGGAGAGTTGTTGGCCTCACAGTTGTAGACCTGAAACATGGGAGAATTGCTGCCCAGTGCTGTCCTCTGTTGTAGACATGAAACATGGGAGAATTGCTGGCCTCACAGTTGTAGACCTGAAAAACGGGAGAATTGCTGGCCTCACAGTTGTAGACATGAAACATGGGAGAATTGCTGGCCTCACAGTTGTAGACATGAAACATGGGAGAGTTGTTGGCCTCACAGTTGTAGACCTGAAACATGGGATAATTGCTGCCAAGTGCTGTCCTCTGTTGTAGACATGAACCATGGGAGAATTGCTGGCCTCACAGTTGTAGACATGAAACATGGGAGAATTGCTGGCCTCGCAGTTGTAGACCTGAAACATGGGAGAATTGCTGGCCTCACAGTTGTAGACCTGAAACATGGGAGAATTGCTGGCCTCACAGTTGTAGGCCTGAAACATGGGAGAATTGCTGGCCTCACAGTTGTAGACATGAAACATGGGAGAATTGCTGGCCTCAAATTTGTAGACCTGAAACACGGGAGAATTGCTGGCCT
Organism: Cepaea hortensis; assembly: GCA_963921405.1. Lineage (NCBI taxonomy): Eukaryota > Metazoa > Mollusca > Gastropoda > Stylommatophora > Helicidae > Cepaea > Cepaea hortensis. Next base: position 376,819 of record CAWUFQ010000484.1, on the reverse strand, counting down.
TACAGTTGTAGACCTGAAACATGGGAGATTTGCTGGCCTCACAGTTGTAGACATGAAACACGGGAGAATTGTTGACCTCATAGTTGTAGACCTGAAACATGGGAGAATTGTTGGCCTCACAGTTGTAGACCTGAAACATGGGAGAATTGCTGCCCAGTGCTGTCCTCTGTTGTAGACATGAAACATGGGAGAATTGCTGGCCTCACAGTTGTAGACATGAAACATGGGAGAATTGCTGGCCTCACAGTTGTAGACATGAAACATGGGAGAGTTGTTGGCCTCACAATTGTAGACCTGAAACATGGGAGAATTGCTGCCCAGTGCTGTCCTCTGTTGTAGACATGAAACATGGGAGAATTGCTGGCCTCACAGTTGTAGACATGAAACATGGGAGAATTGCTGGCCTCACAGTTGTAGACATGAAACATGGGAGAGTTGTTGGCCTCACAGTTGTAGACATGAAACATGGGAGAATTGCTGGCCTCACAGTTGTAGACATGAAACATGGGAGAATTGCTGGCCTCACAGTTGTAGACATGAAACATGGGAGAATTGCTGGCCTCACAGTTGTAGACATGAAACATGGGAGAATTGCTTGCCTCACAGTTGTAGACCTGAAACATGGGAGAATTGCTGGCCTCACAGTTGTAGACTTGAAACATGGGAGAATTGCTGGCCTCACAGTTGTAGACCTGAAACATGGGAGAATTGCTGGCCTCACATTTGTAGACCTGAAACACGGGAGAATTGCTGGCCTCACAGTTGTAGACATGAAACATGGGAGAATTGTTGGCCTCACAGTTGTAGACCTGAAACATGGGAGAATTGTTGGCCTCACAGTTGTAGACCTGAAACATGGGAGAATTGTTGGCCTCACAGTTGTAGACCTGAAACATGGGAGAATTGCTGCCCAGTGCTGTCCTCTGTTGTAAACATGAAACATGGGAGAATTGCTGGCCTCACAGTTGTAGACATGAAACATGGGAGAATTGCTGGCCTCACAGTTGTAGACCTGAAACATGGGAGAATTGCTGGCCTCACAGTTGTAGACATGAAACATGGGAGAGTTGCTGGCCTCACAGTTGTAGACCTGAAACACGGGAGAATTGCTGGCCTCACAGTTGTAGACCTGAAACATGGGAGAATTGTTGGCCTCACAGTTGTAGACCTGAAACATGGGAGAATTGCTGCCCAGTGCTGTCCTCTGTTGTAGACATGAAACATGGGAGAATTGCTGGCCTCACAGTTGTAGACATGAAACATGGGAGAATTGCTGGCCTCACAGTTGTAGACCTGAAACATGGGAGAGTTGTTAGCCTCACAGTTGTAGACCTGAAACATGGGAGAATTGCTGGCCTCACAGTTGTAGACATGAAACATGGGAGAGTTGCTGGCCTCACAGTTGTAGACCTGAAACATGGGAGAATTGCTGGCCTCACAGTTGTAGACCTGAAACACGGGAGAATCGCTGGCTTCACAGTTGTAGACATGAAACATGGGAGAATTGCTGGCCTCACAGTTGTAGACATGAAATATGGGAGAATTGCTGTTCTCACAGTTGTAGACATGAAACATGGGAGAATTGCTTGCCTCACAGTTGTAGACCTGAAACATGGGAGAATTGCTGGCCTCACAGTTGTAGACCTGAAACATGGGAGAGTTGTTGGCCTCACAGTTGTAGACCTGAAACATGGGAGAATTGCTGCCCAGTCCTGTCCTCTGTTGTAGACATGAAACATGGGAGAATTGCTGGCCTCACAGTTGTAGACATGAAACATGGGAGAATTGCTGGCCTCACATTTGTAGACCTGAAACATGGGAGAATTGCTGGCCTCACAGTTGTAGACATGAAACATGGGAGAGTTGCTGGCCTCACAGTTGTAGACCTGAAACATGGGAGAATTGCTGGCCTCACAGTTGTAGACATGAAACATGGGAGAATTGCTGGCCTCACAGTTGTAGACATGAAAAATGGGAGAATTGCTGGCCTCACAGTTGTAGACATGAAACATGGGAGAATTGCTTGCCTCACAGTTGTAAACCTGAAACATGGGAGAATTGCTGGCCTCACAGTTGTAGACTTGAAACATGGGAGAATTGCTGGCCTCACAGTTGTAGACCTGAAACATGGGAGAATTGCTGGCCTCACATTTGTAGACCTGAAACATGGGAGACTTGTTGGCCTCACAGTTGTAGACCTGAAACATGGGAGAATTGTTGGCCTCACAGTTGTAGACCTGAAACATGGGAGAATTGCTGCCCAGTGCTGTCCTCTGTTGTAAACATGAAACATGGGAGAATTGCTGGCCTCACAGTTGTAGACATGAAACATGGGAGAATTGCTGGCCTCACAGTTGTAGACCTGAAACATGGGAGAATTGCTGGCCTCACAGTTGTAGACATGAAACATGGGAGAGTTGCTGGCCTCACAGTTGTAGACCTGAAACATGGGTGAATTGCTGGCCTCACAGTTGTAGACCTGAAACATGAGAGAATTGCTGGCCTCACAGTTGTAGACATGAAACATGGGAGAGTTGCTGGCCTCACAGTTGTAGACCTGAAACATGGGAGAATTGCTGGCCTCACAGTTGTAGACCTGAAACATGGGAGAATTGTTGGCCTCACAGTTGTAGACCTGAAACATGGGAGAATTGCTGCCCAGTGCTGTCCTCTGTTGTAGACATGAAACATGGGAGAATTGCTGGCCTCACAGTTGTAGACATGAAACATGGGAGAATTGCTGGCCTCACAGTTGTAGACCTGAAACATGGGAGAGTTGTTAGCCTCACAGTTGTAGACCTGAAACATGGGAGAATTGCTGGCCTCACAGTTGTAGACATGAAACATGGGAGAGTTGCTGGCCTCACAGTTGTAGACCTGAAACATGGGAGAATTGCTGGCCTCACAGTTGTAGACCTGAAACACGGGAGAATCGCTGGCTTCACAGTTGTAGACATGAAACATGGGAGAATTGCTGGCCTCACAGTTGTAGACATGAAATATGGGAGAATTGCTGTTCTCACAGTTGTAGACATGAAACATGGGAGAATTGCTTGCCTCACAGTTGTAGACCTGAAACATGGGAGAATTGCTGGCCTCACAGTTGTAGACCTGAAACATGGGAGAGTTGTTGGCCTCACAGTTGTAGACCTGAAACATGGGAGAATTGCTGCCCAGTCCTGTCCTCTGTTGTAGACATGAAACATGGGAGAATTGCTGGCCTCACAGTTGTAGACATGAAACATGGGAGAATTGCTGGCCTCACATTTGTAGACCTGAAACATGGGAGAATTGCTGGCCTCACAGTTGTAGACATGAAACATGGGAGAGTTGCTGGCCTCACAGTTGTAGACCTGAAACATGGGAGAATTGCTGGCCTCACAGTTGTAGACATGAAACATGGGAGAATTGCTGGCCTCACAGTTGTAGACATGAAACATGGGAGAATTGCTGGCCTCACAGTTGTAGACATGAAACATGGGAGAATTGCTTGCCTCACAGTTGTAAACCTGAAACATGGGAGAATTGCTGGCCTCACAGTTGTAGACTTGAAACATGGGAGAATTGCTGGCCTCACAGTTGTAGACCTGAAACATGGGAGAATTGCTGGCCTCACATTTGTAGACCTGAAACACGGGAGAATTGCTGGCCTCACAGTTGTAGACATGAAACATGGGAGAATTGTTGGCCTCAAAGTTGTAGACCTGAAACATGGGAGAATTGTTGGCCTCACAGTTGTAGACCTGAAACATGGGAGAATTGTTGGCCTCACAGTTGTAGACCTGAAACATGGGAGAATTGCTGCCCAGTGCTGTCCTCTGTTGTAAACATGAAACATGGGAGAATTGCTGGCCTCACAGTTGTAGACATGAAACATGGGAGAATTGCTGGCCTCACAGTTGTAGACCTGAAACATGGGAGAATTGCTGGCCTCACAGTTGTAGACATGAAACATGGGAGAGTTGCTGGCCTCACAGTTGTAGACCTGAAACATGGGTGAATTGCTGGCCTCACAGTTGTAGACCTGAAACACGGGAGAATTGCTGGCCTCACAGTTGTAGACATGAAACATGGGAGAATTGCTGGCCTCACAGTTGTAGACATGAAACATGGGAGAATTGCTGGCCTCACAGTTGTAGACATGAAACATGGGAGAATTGCTTGCCTCACAGTTGTAGACCTGAAACTTGGGAGAATTGCTGGCCTCACAGTTGTAGACCTGAAACATGGGAGAATTGCTGGCCTCACAGTTGTAGACATGAAACATGGGAGAGTTGCTGGCCTCACAGTTGTAGACCTGAAACATGGGAGAATTGCTGGCCTCACAGTTGTAGACCTGAAACATGGGAGAATTGTTGGCCTCACAGTTGTAGACCTGAAACATGGGAGAATTGCTGCCCAGTGCTGTCCTCTGTTGTAGACATGAAACATGGGAGAATTGCTGGCCTCACAGTTGTAGACATGAAACATGGGAGAATTGCTGGCCTCACAGTTGTAGACCTGAAACATGGGAGAGTTGTTAGCCTCACAGTTGTAGACCTGAAACATGGGAGAATTGCTGGCCTCACAGTTGTAGACATGAAACATGGGAGAGTTGCTGGCCTCACAGTTGTAGACCTGAAACATGGGAGAATTGCTGGCCTCACAGTTGTAGACCTGAAACACGGGAGAATCGCTGGCTTCACAGTTGTAGACATGAAACATGGGAGAATTGCTGGCCTCACAGTTGTAGACATGAAATATGGGAGAATTGCTGTTCTCACAGTTGTAGACATGAAACATGGGAGAATTGCTTGCCTCACAGTTGTAGACCTGAAACATGGGAGAATTGCTGGCCTCACAGTTGTAGACCTGAAACATGGGAGAGTTGTTGGCCTCACAGTTGTAGACCTGAAACATGGGAGAATTGCTGCCCAGTCCTGTCCTCTGTTGTAGACATGAAACATGGGAGAATTGCTGGCCTCACAGTTGTAGACATGAAACATGGGAGAATTGCTGGCCTCACATTTGTAGACCTGAAACATGGGAGAATTGCTGGCCTCACAGTTGTAGACATGAAACATGGGAGAGTTGCTGGCCTCACAGTTGTAGACCTGAAACATGGGAGAATTGCTGGCCTCACAGTTGTAGACATGAAACATGGGAGAATTGCTGGCCTCACAGTTGTAGACATGAAACATGGGAGAATTGCTGGCCTCACAGTTGTAGACATGAAACATGGGAGAATTGCTTGCCTCACAGTTGTAAACCTGAAACATGGGAGAATTGCTGGCCTCACAGTTGTAGACTTGAAACATGGGAGAATTGCTGGCCTCACAGTTGTAGACCTGAAACATGGGAGAATTGCTGGCCTCACATTTGTAGACCTGAAACACGGGAGAATTGCTGGCCTCACAGTTGTAGACATGAAACATGGGAGAATTGTTGGCCTCAAAGTTGTAGACCTGAAACATGGGAGAATTGTTGGCCTCACAGTTGTAGACATGAAACATGGGAGAGTTGCTGGCCTCACAGTTGTAGACCTGAAACTTGGGAGAATTGCTGGCCTCACAGTTGTAGACCTGAAACATGGGAGAATTGCTTGCCTCACAGTTGTAGACCTGAAACTTGGGAGAATTGCTGGCCTCACAGTTGTAGACCTGAAACATGGGAGAATTGCTGGCCTCACAGTTGTAGACATGAAACATGGGAGAGTTGCTGGCCTCACAGTTGTAGACCTGAAACATGGGAGAATTGCTGGCCTCACAGTTGTAGACCTGAAACATGGGAGAATTGTTGGCCTCACAGTTGTAGACCTGAAACATGGGAGAATTGCTGCCCAGTGCTGTCCTCTGTTGTAGACATGAAACATGGGAGAATTGCTGGCCTCACAGTTGTAGACATGAAACATGGGAGAATTGCTGGCCTCACAGTTGTAGACCTGAAACATGGGAGAGTTGTTAGCCTCACAGTTGTAGACCTGAAACATGGGAGAATTGCTGGCCTCACAGTTGTAGACATGAAACATGGGAGAGTTGCTGGCCTCACAGTTGTAGACCTGAAACATGGGAGAATTGCTGGCCTCACAGTTGTAGACCTGAAACACGGGAGAATCGCTGGCTTCACAGTTGTAGACATGAAACATGGGAGAATTGCTGGCCTCACAGTTGTAGACATGAAATATGGGAGAATTGCTGTTCTCACAGTTGTAGACATGAAACATGGGAGAATTGCTTGCCTCACAGTTGTAGACCTGAAACATGGGAGAATTGCTGGCCTCACAGTTGTAGACCTGAAACATGGGAGAGTTGTTGGCCTCACAGTTGTAGACCTGAAACATGGGAGAATTGCTGCCCAGTCCTGTCCTCTGTTGTAGACATGAAACATGGGAGAATTGCTGGCCTCACAGTTGTAGACATGAAACATGGGAGAATTGCTGGCCTCACATTTGTAGACCTGAAACATGGGAGAATTGCTGGCCTCACAGTTGTAGACATGAAACATGGGAGAGTTGCTGGCCTCACAGTTGTAGACCTGAAACATGGGAGAATTGCTGGCCTCACAGTTGTAGACATGAAACATGGGAGAATTGCTGGCCTCACAGTTGTAGACATGAAACATGGGAGAATTGCTGGCCTCACAGTTGTAGACATGAAACATGGGAGAATTGCTTGCCTCACAGTTGTAAACCTGAAACATGGGAGAATTGCTGGCCTCACAGTTGTAGACTTGAAACATGGGAGAATTGCTGGCCTCACAGTTGTAGACCTGAAACATGGGAGAATTGCTTGCCTCACAGTTGTAGACCTGAAACATGGGAGAATTGCTGGCCTCACAGTTGTAGACATGAAACATAGGAGAGTTGCTGGCCTCACAGTTGTAGACCTGAAACATGGGAGAATTGCTGGCCTCACAGTTGTAGACATGAAACATGGGAGAATTGCTGGCCTCACAGTTGTAGACATGAAACATGGGAGAATTGCTGGCCTCACAGTTGTAGACATGAAACATGGGAGAATTGCTTGCCTCACAGTTGTAAACCTGAAACATGGGAGAATTGCTGGCCTCACAGTTGTAGACTTGAAACATGGGAGAATTGCTGGCCTCACAGTTGTAGACATGAAACATGGGAGAATTGCTTGCCTCACAGTTGTAGACCTGAAACATGGGAGAATTGCTGGCCTCACAGTTGTAGACCTGAAACATGGGAGAGTTGTTGGCCTCACAGTTGTAGACCTGAAACATGGGAGAATTGCTGCCCAGTCCTGTCCTCTGTTGTAGACATGAAACATGGGAGAATTGCTGGCCTCACAGTTGTAGACATGAAACATGGGAGAATTGCTGGCCTCACATTTGTAGACCTGAAACATGGGAGAATTGCTGGCCTCACAGTTGTAGACATGAAACATGGGAGAGTTGCTGGCCTCACAGTTGTAGACCTGAAACATGGGAGAATTGCTGGCCTCACAGTTGTAGACATGAAACATGGGAGAATTGCTGGCCTCACAGTTGTAGACATGAAACATGGGAGAATTGCTGGCCTCACAGTTGTAGACATGAAACATGGGAGAATTGCTTGCCTCACAGTTGTAAACCTGAAACATGGGAGAATTGCTGGCCTCACAGTTGTAGACTTGAAACATGGGAGAATTGCTGGCCTCACAGTTGTAGACCTGAAACATGGGAGAATTGCTGGCCTCACATTTGTAGACCTGAAACACGGGAGAATTGCTGGCCTCACAGTTGTAGACATGAAACATGGGAGAATTGTTGGCCTCAAAGTTGTAGACCTGAAACATGGGAGAATTGTTGGCCTCACAGTTGTAGACATGAAACATGGGAGAGTTGCTGGCCTCACAGTTGTAGACCTGAAACTTGGGAGAATTGCTGGCCTCACAGTTGTAGACCTGAAACATGGGAGAATTGCTTGCCTCACAGTTGTAGACCTGAAACTTGGGAGAATTGCTGGCCTCACAGTTGTAGACCTGAAACATGGGAGAATTGCTGGCCTCACAGTTGTAGACATGAAACATGGGAGAGTTGCTGGCCTCACAGTTGTAGACCTGAAACATGGGAGAATTGCTGGCCTCACAGTTGTAGACCTGAAACATGGGAGAATTGTTGGCCTCACAGTTGTAGACCTGAAACATGGGAGAATTGCTGCCCAGTGCTGTCCTCTGTTGTAGACATGAAACATGGGAGAATTGCTGGCCTCACAGTTGTAGACATGAAACATGGGAGAATTGCTGGCCTCACAGTTGTAGACCTGAAACATGGGAGAGTTGTTAGCCTCACAGTTGTAGACCTGAAACATGGGAGAATTGCTGGCCTCACAGTTGTAGACATGAAACATGGGAGAGTTGCTGGCCTCACAGTTGTAGACCTGAAACATGGGAGAATTGCTGGCCTCACAGTTGTAGACCTGAAACACGGGAGAATCGCTGGCTTCACAGTTGTAGACATGAAACATGGGAGAATTGCTGGCCTCACAGTTGTAGACATGAAATATGGGAGAATTGCTGTTCTCACAGTTGTAGACATGAAACATGGGAGAATTGCTTGCCTCACAGTTGTAGACCTGAAACATGGGAGAATTGCTGGCCTCACAGTTGTAGACCTGAAACATGGGAGAGTTGTTGGCCTCACAGTTGTAGACCTGAAACATGGGAGAATTGCTGCCCAGTCCTGTCCTCTGTTGTAGACATGAAACATGGGAGAATTGCTGGCCTCACAGTTGTAGACATGAAACATGGGAGAATTGCTGGCCTCACATTTGTAGACCTGAAACATGGGAGAATTGCTGGCCTCACAGTTGTAGACATGAAACATGGGAGAGTTGCTGGCCTCACAGTTGTAGACCTGAAACATGGGAGAATTGCTGGCCTCACAGTTGTAGACATGAAACATGGGAGAATTGCTGGCCTCACAGTTGTAGACATGAAACATGGGAGAATTGCTGGCCTCACAGTTGTAGACATGAAACATGGGAGAATTGCTTGCCTCACAGTTGTAAACCTGAAACATGGGAGAATTGCTGGCCTCACAGTTGTAGACTTGAAACATGGGAGAATTGCTGGCCTCACAGTTGTAGACCTGAAACATGGGAGAATTGCTGGCCTCACAGTTGTAGACCTGAAACATGGGAGAATTGCTGGCCAGTGCTGTCCTCTGTTGTAGACATGAAACATGGGAGAATTGCTGGCCTCACAGTTGTAGACATGAAACATGGGAGAATTGCTGGCCTCACAGTTGTAGACCTGAAACATGGGAGAGTTGTTAGCCTCACAGTTGTAGACCTGAAACATGGGAGAATTGCTGGCCTCACAGTTGTAGACATGAAACATGGGAGAGTTGCTGGCCTCACAGTTGTAGACCTGAAACATGGGAGAATTGCTGGCCTCACAGTTGTAGACATGAAACATGGGAGAATTGCTGGCCTCACAGTTGTAGACATGAAACATGGGAGAATTGCTGGCCTCACAGTTGTAGACATGAAACATGGGAGAATTGCTTGCCTCACAGTTGTAAACCTGAAACATGGGAGAATTGCTGGCCTCACAGTTGTAGACTTGAAACATGGGAGAATTGCTGGCCTCACAGTTGTAGACCTGAAACATGGGAGAATTGCTGGCCTCACAGTTGTAGACCTGAAACATGGGAGAATTGCTGGCCAGTGCTGTCCTCTGTTGTAGACATGAAACATGGGAGAATTGCTGGCCTCACAGTTGTAGACATGAAACATGGGAGAATTGCTGGCCTCACAGTTGTAGACCTGAAACATGGGAGAGTTGTTAGCCTCACAGTTGTAGACCTGAAACATGGGAGAATTGCTGGCCTCACAGTTGTAGACATGAAACATGGGAGAGTTGCTGGCCTCACAGTTGTAGACCTGAAACATGGGAGAATTGCTGGCCTCACAGTTGTAGACCTGAAACACGGGAGAATCGCTGGCTTCACAGTTGTAGACATGAAACATGGGAGAATTGCTGGCCTCACAGTTGTAGACATGAAATATGGGAGAATTGCTGTTCTCACAGTTGTAGACATGAAACATGGGAGAATTGCTTGCCTCACAGTTGTAGACCTGAAACATGGGAGAATTGCTGGCCTCACAGTTGTAGACCTGAAACATGGGAGAGTTGTTGGCCTCACAGTTGTAGACCTGAAACATGGGAGAATTGCTGCCCAGTCCTGTCCTCTGTTGTAGACATGAAACATGGGAGAATTGCTGGCCTCACAGTTGTAGACATGAAACATGGGAGAATTGCTGGCCTCACATTTGTAGACCTGAAACATGGGAGAATTGCTGGCCTCACAGTTGTAGACATGAAACATGGGAGAGTTGCTGGCCTCACAGTTGTAGACCTGAAACATGGGAGAATTGCTGGCCTCACAGTTGTAGACATGAAACATGGGAGAATTGCTGGCCTCACAGTTGTAGACATGAAACATGGGAGAATTGCTGGCCTCACAGTTGTAGACATGAAACATGGGAGAATTGCTTGCCTCACAGTTGTAAACCTGAAACATGGGAGAATTGCTGGCCTCACAGTTGTAGACTTGAAACATGGGAGAATTGCTGGCCTCACAGTTGTAGACCTGAAACATGGGAGAATTGCTGGCCTCACATTTGTAGACCTGAAACACGGGAGAATTGCTGGCCTCACAGTTGTAGACATGAAACATGGGAGAATTGTTGGCCTCAAAGTTGTAGACCTGAAACATGGGAGAATTGTTGGCCTCACAGTTGTAGACCTGAATCATGGGAGAATTGTTGGCCTCACAGTTGTAGACCTGAAACATGGGAGAATTGCTGCCCAGTGCTGTCCTCTGTTGTAAACATGAAACATGGGAGAATTGCTGGCCTCACAGTTGTAGACATGAAACATGGGAGAATTGCTGGCCTCACAGTTGTAGACCTGAAACATGGGAGAATTGCTGGCCTCACAGTTGTAGACATGAAACATGGGAGAGTTGCTGGCCTCACAGTTGTAGACCTGAAACATGGGTGAATTGCTGTCCTCACAGTTGTAGACCTGAAACATGAGAGAATTGCTGGCCTCACAGTTGTAGACATGAAACATGGGAGAGTTGCTGGCCTCAGAGTTGTAGACCTGAAACATGGGAGAATTGCTGGCCTCACAGTTGTAGACCTGAAACATGGGAGAATTGTTGGCCTCACAGTTGTAGACCTGAAACATGGGAGAATTGCTGCCCAGTGCTGTCCTCTGTTGTAGACATGAAACATGGGAGAATTGCTGGCCTCACAGTTGTAGACATGAAACATGGGAGAATTGCTGGCCTCACAGTTGTAGACCTGAAACATGGGAGAGTTGTTAGCCTCACAGTTGTAGACCTGAAACATGGGAGAATTGCTGGCCTCACAGTTGTAGACATGAAACATGGGAGAGTTGCTGGCCTCACAGTTGTAGACCTGAAACATGGGAGAATTGCTGGCCTCACAGTTGTAGACCTGAAACACGGGAGAATCGCTGGCTTCACAGTTGTAGACATGAAACATGGGAGAATTGCTGGCCTCACAGTTGTAGACATGAAATATGGGAGAATTGCTGTTCTCACAGTTGTAGACATGAAACATGGGAGAATTGCTTGCCTCACAGTTGTAGACCTGAAACATGGGAGAATTGCTGGCCTCACAGTTGTAGACCTGAAACATGGGAGAGTTGTTGGCCTCACAGTTGTAGACCTGAAACATGGGAGAATTGCTGCCCAGTCCTGTCCTCTGTTGTAGACATGAAACATGGGAGAATTGCTGGCCTCACAGTTGTAGACATGAAACATGGGAGAATTGCTGGCCTCACATTTGTAGACCTGAAACATGGGAGAATTGCTGGCCTCACAGTTGTAGACATGAAACATGGGAGAGTTGCTGGCCTCACAGTTGTAGACCTGAAACATGGGAGAATTGCTGGCCTCACAGTTGTAGACATGAAACATGGGAGAATTGCTGGCCTCACAGTTGTAGACATGAAACATGGGAGAATTGCTGGCCTCACAGTTGTAGACATGAAACATGGGAGAATTGCTTGCCTCACAGTGTTAAACCTGAAACATGGGAGAATTGCTGGCCTCACAGTTGTAGACTTGAAACATGGGAGAATTGCTGGCCTCACAGTTGTAGACCTGAAACATGGGAGAATTGCTGGCCTCACATTTGTAGACCTGAAACACGGGAGAATTGCTGGCCTCACAGTTGTAGACATGAAACATGGGAGAATTGTTGGCCTCAAAGTTGTAGACCTGAAACATGGGAGAATTGTTGGCCTCACAGTTGTAGACCTGAAACATGGGAGAATTGTTGGCCTCACAGTTGTAGACCTGAAACATGGGAGAATTGCTGCCCAGTGCTGTCCTCTGTTGTAAACATGAAACATGGGAGAATTGCTGGCCTCACAGTTGTAGACATGAAACATGGGAGAATTGCTGGCCTCACAGTTGTAGACCTGAAACATGGGAGAATTGCTGGCCTCACAGTTGTAGACATGAAACATGGGAGAGTTGCTGGCCTCACAGTTGTAGACCTGAAACATGGGTGAATTGCTGGCCTCACAGTTGTAGACCTGAAACACGGGAGAATTGCTGGCCTCACAGTTGTAGACATGAAACATGGGAGAATTGCTGGCCTCACAGTTGTAGACATGAAACATGGGAGAATTGCTGGCCTCACAGTTGTAGACATGAAACATGGGAGAATTGCTTGCCTCACAGTTGTAGACCTGAAACTTGGGAGAATTGCTGGCCTCACAGTTGTAGACTTGAAACATGGGAGAATTGCTGGCCTCACAGTTGTAGACCTGAAACATGGGAGAATTGCTGGCCTCACATTTGTAGACCTGAAACACGGGAGAATTGCTGGCCTCACAGTTGTAGACATGAAACATGGGAGAATTGCTGGCCTCACAGTTGTAGACATGAAACATGGGAGAATTGCTGGCCTCACAGTTGTAAACCTGAAACATGGGAGAATTGCTGGCCTCACAGTTGTAGACTTGAAACATGGGAGAATTGCTGGCCTCACAGTTGTAGACCTGAAACATGGGAGAATTGCTGGCCTCACATTTGTAGACCTGAAACACGGGAGAATTGCTGGCCTCACAGTTGTAGACATGAAACATGGGAGAATTGTTGGCCTCACAGTTGTAGACCTGAAACATGGGAGAATTGTTGGCTTCACAGTTGTAGACCTGAAACATGGGAGAATTGTTGGCCTCACAGTTGTAGACCTGAAACATGGGAGAATTGCTGCCCAGTGCTGTCCTCTGTTGTAAACATGAAACATGGGAGAATTGCTGGCCTCACAGTTGTAGACATGAAACATGGGAGAATTGCTGGCCTCACAGTTGTAGACCTGAAACATGGGAGAATTGCTGGCCTCACAGTTGTAGACATGAAACATGGGAGAGTTGCTGGCCTCACAGTTGTAGACCTGAAACATGGGAGAATTGCTGGCCTCACAGTTGTAGACCTGAAACACGGGAGAATTGCTGGCCTCACAGTTGTAGACATGAAACATGGGAGAATTGCTGGCCTCACAGTTGTAGACATGAAACATGGGAGAATTGCTGGCCTCACAGTTGTAGACATGAAACATGGGAGAATTGCTTGCCTCACAGTTGTAGACCTGAAACATGGGAGAATTGCTGGCCTCACAGTTGTAGACTTGAAACATGGGAGAATTGCTGGCCTCACAGTTGTAGACCTGAAACATGGGAGAATTGCTGGCCTCACATTTGTAGACCTGAAACACGGGAGAATTGCTGGCCTCACAGTTGTAGACATGAAACATGGGAGAATTGTTGGCCTCACAGTTCTAGACCTGAAACATGGGAGAATTGTTGGCCTCACAGTTGTAGACCTGAAACATGGGAGAATTGTTGGCCTCACAGTTGTAGACCTGAAACATGGGAGAATTGCTGCCCAGTGCTGTCCTCTGTTGTAGAAATGAAACATGGGAGAGTTGTTGGCCTCACAGTTGTAGACCAGGAACATGGGAGAATTGCTGCCTAGTGCTGTCCTCTGTTGTAGACATGAAACATGGGAGAATTGCTGGCCTCACAGTTGTAGACATGAAACATGGGAGAATTGCTGGCCTCACAGTTGTAGACATGAAACATGGGAGAGTTTTTAGCCTCACAGTTGTAGACCTGAAACATGGGAGAATTGCTGCCCAGTGCTGTCCTCTGTTGTAGACATGAAACATGGGAGAATTGCTGGCCTCACAGTTGTAGACATGAAACATGGGAGAATTGCTGGCCTCACAGTTGTAGACCTGAAACATGGGAGAATTGCTGGCCTCACAGTTGTAGACATGAAACATGGGAGAGTTGGTGGCCTCACAGTTGTAGACCTGAAACATGGGAGAATTGCTGGCCTCACAGTTGTAGACCTGAAACACGGGAGAATCGCTGGCCTCACAGTTGTAGACATGAAACATGGGAGAATTGCTGGTCTCACAGTTGTAGACATGAAACATGGGAGAATTGCTTGCCTCACAGTTGTAGACCTGAAACATGGGAGAATTGCTGGCCTCACAGTTGTAGACCTGAAACATGGGAGAGTTGTTGGCCTCACAGTTGTAGACCTGAAACATGGGAGAATTGCTGCCCAGTGCTGTCCTCTGTTGTAGACATGAAACATGGGAGAATTGCTGGCCTCACAGTTGTAGACCTGAAAAACGGGAGAATTGCTGGCCTCACAGTTGTAGACATGAAACATGGGAGAATTGCTGGCCTCACAGTTGTAGACATGAAACATGGGAGAGTTGTTGGCCTCACAGTTGTAGACCTGAAACATGGGATAATTGCTGCTCAGTGCTGTCCTCTGTTGTAGACATGAAACATGGGAGAATTGCTGGCCTCACAGTTGTAGACATGAAACATGGGAGAATTGCTGGCCTCACAGTTGTAGACCTGAAACATGGGAGAATTGCTGGCCTCACAGTTGTAGACCTGAAACATGGGAGAATTGCTGGCCTCACAGTTGTAGGCCTGAAACATGGGAGAATTGCTGGCCTCACAGTTGTAGACATGAAACATGGGAGAATTGCTGGCCTCAAATTTGTAGACCTGAAACACGGGAGAATTGCTGGCCTTACAGTTGTAGACCTGAAACATGGGAGAATTGCTGGCCTCACAGTTGTAGACATGAAACACGGGAGAATTGTTGACCTCATAGTTGTAGACCTGAAACATGGGAGAATTGTTGGCCTCACAGTTGTAGACCTGAAACATGGGAGAATTGCTGCCCAGTGCTGTCCTCTGTTGTAGACATGAAACATGGGAGAATTGCTGGCCTCACAGTTGTATACATGAAACATGGGAGAATTGCTGGCCTCACAGTTGTAGACATGAAACATGGGAGAGTTGTTGGCCTCACAATTGTAGACCTGAAACATGGGAGAATTGCTGCCCAGTGCTGTCCTCTGTTGTAGACATGAAACATGGGAGAATTGCTGGCCTCACAGTTGTAGACATGAAACATGGGAGAATTGCTGGCCTCACAGTTGTAGACATGAAACATGGGAGAGTTGTTGGCCTCACAGTTGTAGACCTGAAACATGGGAGAATTGCTGCCCAGTGCTGTCCTCTGTTGTAGACATGAAACATGGGGGAATTGCTGGCCTCACAGTTGTAGACCTGAAACATGAGAGAATTGCTGGCCTCACATTTGTAGACCTGAAACATGGGAGAATTGCTGTCCAGTGCTGTCCTCTGTTGTAGGCCTGAAACACGGGAGAATTGCTGCCCAGTGCTGTCCTCTGTTGTAGGCCTGACACACGAGAGAATTGCTGCCCAGTGCTGTCCTCTGTTGTAGGCCTGAAACACGGGAGAATTGGTGACCAGTGCTGTCCTCTGTTGTAGGCCTGAAACACTGGAGAAGCGCTACCCAGTGCTGTCCTCTGTTGTAGACCTGAAACACGGGAGAATTGCTGGCCAGTACTGTCCTCTGTTGGCGGACGACGAAGTGAAGGTCGAATACTCGCCAGACCGACTTCAAGACAATTTCAGCGTAGTCTTCTATCAACTACACTAATTCCCCCGCTCCCAGCATTTTACATGAAGCCAGTATTGCTGCACTGTAGAAGGTTAGCCCCCGGAGTGAGTGAGATCAACTCGGCTGACTACAGGATCTTTACAAGAGACGACATCTTGTAGCGGCGACTGTCTGACCAAACAGTTGAGTGACCATTGAGAGGGGCGTCCCCAGATAGGACCCTGGCTAACTCTAGCTACACGACATCTTGTAGCGGCGACTGTCTGACCAAACAGTTGGGTGACCATTGAGAGGGACATCCCCAGATGGGAGCCTGGCCAACTCTAGCTACACGACATCTTGTAGCGGCGACTGTCTGACCAAACAGATGAGTGACCATTGAGAGGGACGTCCCCAGATGGGAGCCTGGCCAACTCTAGCTACACGACATCTTGTACCGGCGACTGTCTGACCAAACAGTTGAGTGACCATTGAGAGGGACGTCCCCAGATGGGACCCTAGCCAACTCTAGCTACACGACATCTTGTAGCGGCGACTGTCTGACCAAACAGTTGAGTGACCATTGAGAGGGACGTCCCCAGATGGGACCCTAGCCAACTCTAGCTACACGACATCTTGTAGCGGCGACTGTCTGAAAAAACAGTTGAGTGACCATTGAGAGGGACGTCCCCAGATGGGACCCTAGCCAACTCTAGCTACACGACATCTTGTAGCGGCGACTGTCTGACCAAACAGTTGAGTGACCATTGAGAGGGACGTCCCCAGATGGGACCCTAGCCAACTCTAGCTACACGACATCTTGTAGCGGCTACTGTCTGACCAAACAGTTGAGTGACCATTGAGAGGGACGTCCCCAGATGGGACCCTAGCCAACTCTAGCTACACGACATCTTGTAGCGGCGACTGTCTGACCAAACAGTTGAGTGACCATTGAGAGGGACGTCCCCAGATGGGACCCTAGCCAACTCTAGCTACACGACATCTTGTAGCGGCGACTGTCTGACCAAACAGTTGAGTGACCATTGAGAGGGACGTCCCCAGATGGGACCCTGGCCAACTCTAGCTACACGACATCTTGTAGCGGCGACTGTCTGACCAAACAGTTGAGTGACCATTGAGAGGGACGTCCCCAGATGGGAGCCTGGCCAACTCTAGCTACACGACATCTTGTAGCGGCGACTGTCTGACCAAACAGTTGAGTGATCATTGAGAGGGACGTCCCCAGATGGGACCCTGGACATCTCTAGCTACACGACATCTTGTAGCGGCGACTGTCTGACCAAACAGTTGAGTGACCATTGATAGGGACGTCCCTAGATGGGACCCTGGCCAACTCTAGCTACACGACATCTTGTAGCGGCGACTGTCTGACCAAACAGTTGAGTGATCATTGAGAGGGACGTCCCCAGATGGGACCCTGGACATCTCTAGCTACATGCTGTTAGATATCGGGACTTAGCTCGCTCGTGCCAGCTGGTGACTATGTGACGTCATACAGTGAAACACGTTGTTGCACTGTGTCGCCCCGTCTATGGCTCAAACTTTGACAAGCAAGTTTGGTGTTAGCTTTCTCTAGCCTTTGACTTCCCCCAGTCTATCTACTCCATAGCAGATTTGTGCCTCTCTTCATCTGTTCCCAGGCCTTTGACTTCCCCCAGTCTACATACAAGATAGCAGGTTTGTGTCTCTCTGTGTCTGGTCCCTAGCCTTTGATTGTCCCCAGTCTACCTACAAAAAGCACGTTTGTGTTTCTCTTCATATAGTCCTTAGCCTTTGACTGTCTCCATTCTGGGGTGTCTCCATGGCGATGTGGTCAAGCCGTTTAACCCGGGTCTCGAAGGTTCTGGGTTCGAATCAGCGTCCTTCAGTTCACGCGTGATTTATTTCGGAGACTCCTGTGGGTCTTCGCTAGAGCTACGGAGTTCGTGCTTTGTGCGACGGTTTCCGCACTGGGGAAAGAGATCGACTCATATGAGATAAAAACCCGGTGCAATGAATCGACCCTGTCAACTTTTAAGGTACTTCTTTTTTTTTGTTGGTCTCCGTCTACCTACAAGGCAGCAGGTTTGTGTCTCTGTTCGTCTGGTCACTAGCCTTTGACTGTCTCCAATCTACCTACAAAGTAGCAGGTTTGTGTCTCTCTTCGTCTGGTGTGTAGTTTTTGAATGTCCCAAGTCTACCTACAAGATAGCAGATTTGTGTCTCTCTTCGTCTGGTCCCTAGTCTTTGACGGTCCCCAGTCTACCTACAAGGTAGCAGGTTTGTGTCTCTCTTCGTCTGGTCCCTAGTCTTTGACGGTCCCCAGTCTACCTACAAGGTAGCAGGTTTGTGTCTCTCTTCGTCTGGTCCCTAGTCTTTGACTGTCCCCTGTCCGGTCTGTGTCTCTCTTCGTCTGGTCCCTAGTCTTTGACTGTCCTCTGTCTGGACTGTGTCTCTCTTCGTCTGGTCCCTAGTCTTTGACTGTCCCTTGTCTACCTACAAGGCAGCAGGTTTGTGTCTCTCTTCGTCTGGTGTGTAGCTTTTGAATGCCCCAAGTCTACCTACAAGATAGCAGATTTGTGTCTCTCTTCGTCTGGTCCCTAGTCTTTGACGGTCCCCAGTCTACCTACAAGGCAGCAGGTTTGTGTCTTTGTTCGTCTGGTCACTAGCCTTTGACTGTCTCCAATCTACCTACAAGGCAGCAGGTTTGTGTCTCCCATCGTCTGACACATCCAACATATATGTTGATATGTCTGTACGGACCAGCATGTCAAGCTCCTGCATTGCTAGGACAGACTACTGTAGTTCTTTCGTTGCTTCCTCCCGTTGACCCTGTTTTGATTATCACCTCTTAATATTCCTTATCTGTAGTCATTTACGTTTATGTATTTATGTTATCTCTGTGAATTTTACATGTTTTAACTTTCCCTGCTTAATGTATCTGTGGTATACTTCAATTATTATTTCTCTCATTTTGAAAGTCTAAACTCAGTTATCATATTACCACCACTTATTAGATGTTACCTAATTTTATTACCAGTTTATAATCATCATCCTTATCATGTTCACCATGTGCCCTGTAAATTGTGTAGGTGTTCATGGCTGTCCACAGATCTCAGCCCTTGTTTCCACATCAACTTTTCTGAAGATAATACTCCATGCCACCGTCTCAGTCTATCCAACATCATTTATCTTCGC
Organism: Cepaea hortensis; assembly: GCA_963921405.1. NCBI lineage: Eukaryota > Metazoa > Mollusca > Gastropoda > Stylommatophora > Helicidae > Cepaea > Cepaea hortensis. The sequence continues at coordinate 357,649 of CAWUFQ010000484.1, read as the reverse complement.
CTTCCTCTGCATTTTCTCCAACATTATTTACAGCTATCACGGTGGTATACTTTGTTTCTCTCTCTCCCAATTACATAACCAAAAAACATGCTTTACCACTTTCTAATAATGCCATATACGGTATTGCTAACACAACACTTCCAACCTCTTCTACATCATATAATATCACATTTACATTTCCTCATCACATTCACATAGTTCTAGTGTATGAAGTATCTGCAGATCAGAAAGCAATAGCCGACAATTTACTGAGCTAAAATTGTCTATTCAACCACAAAATACTGAGTCAACATTGTATATACAACCACAAACTACTGAGCTAACATTGTCTAGTCAACCACAAACTACTAAGCTAACATTGTCTAGTCAACCACAAACTACTAAGCTAACATTGTCTAGTCTATCACAAACTACTGAGCTAACATTGTCTATTCAACCACAAACTACTGAGCTAACATTGTCTATTCAACCACAAACTGCTGAGCTAACAGTGTCTATTCAACCACAAACTACTGAGCTAACATTTTCTATTCAACCACAAACTACTGAGCTAACATTGTCTAGTCGACCACATACTGCTAAGCTAACATTGTCTAGTCAACCACAAACTACTGAGTTAACATTGTATACACAACCACAAACTACTGAGCTAACATTGTCTATTCAACCACAAACTACTGAGCTAACATCGTCTAGTCAATCAGAAACTACTGAGCTAACATTGTCTAGTCAATTACAAACTAGTGAGCTAACATTGTATACACAACCACAAACTACTGAGCTAACATTGTATACACAACCGCAAACTACTGAGCTAACATTGTATACACAACCACAAACTACTGAGCTAATATTGTCTAGTCATCCACAAACTACTGAGCTAACATTATCTAGTCAACCACAAACTACTAAGCTAACATTGTCTAGTCAATCACAAACTACTGAGCTAACATTGTCTAGTCTATCACAAACTACTGAGCTAACATTGTCTATTCAACCACAAAATACTGAGCTAACAATGTCTATTCAACCACAAACTGCTGAGCTAACAGTGTCTATTCAACCACAAACTACTGAGCTAACATTGTCTATTCAACCACAAACTACTGAGCTAACATTGTCTAGTCGACCACATACTACTAAGCTAACATTGTCTAGTCAACCACAAACTACTGAGCTAACATTATCTAGTCAACCACAAACTACTGAGCTAACATTGTCTAGTCAACCACAAACTACTGAGCTAGCATTGTCTAGTCAATCACAAACTACTGAGCTAACATTGTCTAGTCAACCACAAACTATTGAGCTAACATTGTCTAGTCAACCACAAACTACTGAGCTAACGTTGTCTAGTCAATCACAAACTACTGAGCTAACATTGTCTAGTCAACCACAAACTACTGAGCTAACATTGTCTAGTCAACCACAAACTACTGAGCTAGCATTGTCCAGTCAATCACAAACTACTGAGCTAACATTGTCTAGTCAACCACAAACTACTGAGCTAACATTGTCTAGACAACCATAAACTACTGAGTTAACTATGTCTAGTCAACCACAAACTACTGAGCTAATATTGTCTAGTCAACCACAAACTACTGAGCTAACATTGTCTAGTCAACCATAAACTACTGAGCTAACATTGTTTAGTCAACCACAAACTACTGAGCTAGCATTGTCCAGTCAATCACAAACTACTGAGCTAACATTGTCTAGTCAACCACAAACTACTGAGCTAACATTGTCTAGACAACCATAAACTACTGAGCTAACTATGTCTAGTCAACCACAAACTACTGAGCTAATATTGTCTAGTCAACCACAAACTACTGAGCTAACATTGTCTAGTCAACCATAAACTACTGAGCTAACATTGTCTCGTCAACCACAAACTACTGAGCTAACATTGTATACACAACCACAATCTACCGAGCTAACATTGTCTAGTCAACCACAAACTACTGAGCTAACATTATCTAGTCAACCACAAACTACTGAGCTAACATTGTCTAGTCAATCACAAACTACTGAGCTAACATTGTCTAGTCTATCACAAACTACTGAGCTAACATTGTCTATTCAACCACAAAATACTGAGCTAACATTGTCTATTCAACCACAAAATGCTGAGCTAACAGTGTCTTTTCAACCACAAACTACTGAGCTAACATTGTCTATTCAACCACAAACTACTGAGCTAACATTGTCTAGTCGACCACATACTACTAAGCTAACATTGTCTATTCAACCACAAACTACTGAGCTAACATTGTCTATTCAACCACAGACTACTGAGCTAACATTGTCTATTCAATCACAAAATACTGAGCTAACATTGTTTATTCAACTACAAACTACTGAGCTAAAATTGTCTATTCAACCACAAACTACTGAGCTAACATTGTCTATTCAGTCACAAACTACTGAGCAAACATTGTCTATTTAGTCACAAACTACTGAGCTAACATTGTCTATTCAACCACACACTACTGAGCTAACATTGTCTATTCAATCACAAACTACTGAGCTATCATTGTCTATTCAACCACAAACTACTGAGCTAAAATTGTCTATTCAACCACAAACTACTGAGCTAACAATGTATACACAGCCGCAAACTACTGAGCTAACATTGTCTAGTCAACCACAAACTACTGAGCTAACATTGTCTAGTCAATCACAAACTACTGAGCTAACATTGTCTAGTCAACCACAAACTACTGAGCTAGCATTGTCTAGTCAATCACAAACTACTGAGCTGCTAGCATTGTCTAGTCAATCAAAAACTACTGAGCTAACATTTTCTAGTCAACCACAAACTACTGAGCTAACATTGTCTAGTCAACCACAAACTACTGAGCTAGCATTGTCTAGTCAATCACAAACTACTGAGCTAACATTGTCTAGTCAACCACAAACTACTGAGCTAACATTGTCTAGTCAACCACAAACTACTGAGCTAACGTTGTCTAGTCAATCACAAACTACTGAGCTAACATTGTCTAGTCAACCACAAACTACTGAGCTAACATTGTCTAGTCAACCACAAACTACTGAGCTAGCATTGTCTAGTCAACCACAAACTACTGAGCTAACATTGTCTAGTCAACCACAAACTTCTGAGCTAACATTGTCTAGTCAACCACAAACTACTGAGCTAATATTGTCTAGTCAACCACAAACTAATGAGCTAACATTGTCTGGTCAACCATAAACTACTGAGCTAACATTGTTTAGTCAACCACAAACTACTGAGCTAACATTGTATACACAACCACAAGCTACTGAGCTAACATTGTCTAGTCAACCACAAACTACTGAGCTAACATTGTATACACAACCACAATCTACCGAGCTAACATTGTCTAGTCAACCACAAACTACTGAGCTAACATTGTTTAGTCAACCACAAACTACTGAGCTAACATTGTCGAATCAACCACAAACTACTGAGCTAACATTGTCGAATCAACCACAAACTACTGAGCTAACATTGTCGAATCAACCACACACTACTGAGCTAACATTGTATACACACCCACAAACTACTGAGCTAACGTTATCTGGGAAAACAGGAACTACTGAGTTAACATTGGCTTGTCAACCACAAACCACTGAGCTAACATTGTCTAGTCAACCACAAACTACTGAGCTAACATTTTATAGACAATCACAAACTATTGCACTAAAAGTGTCTAGTCAATCGGAGACAGTCAGTGAATGCTGGGGTTGATTGCAAGATCCGTTAACTCATTAAGTGTCATGTGATGATAAATCGTCTTAAGCGACTTCCCGTAATTACCATGGGCTTATGTGCAGCGTAAGTGGCTCGAATCGCGTCGGTAACTTAAGGGGTATGTGGGCCGGCAGCTCAGAAAGCAATGGCAAACTATTGAGCGTAATCTTGCCAAGAAATCAACTATCAGCTGAAAGATGCTGATGTTGACAGCGATGTCCTGTAAATTATATGAAAACATATTTTGTTTTTTAATGTGCAGCAGTTGTCCATATACAATATTGTCCTTTAATAATGCAACGTGTCGCTATAGACAATAAATCATCCCATGACACTTAATCAGCTACCTAGTGAAGGAAAATGCTGACGTTGCAAGAAACGCCACCAACAAAATAATGATTCTTCTTTTCGGTTTTGTTGATTTATTGACCATAACATAACACAAGATTACGGGCAGCTAGAACTCAAATCTGCCAAGAAGTCGTAAATGCTGACATCCCCACAGTTGCCATTAAGATCGATATATAGTGCGACCTGGTCGACAGACTTCTCCGCGCAGGTACAGACAAGGTCAGGGTTGTTGTTCAGCTTGATGTAGTTGATACTGGTTAGGTAAACCAGGCTCAGCGGAAGGCGGGTCAGTTTCGTGTATTGTAGACTCACGGTGGTTAGAGAACCCAGATTTCTGAAGGCCAGGTCGGAAATGGTTTCCAGTGGGTTGTTATCCAGATTTAAATCTTCAAGTGATGAATTCTTAGGAAAGCTCGTGTCATTTAAGTCCGTGATGAGGTTATACTGGAGCTCAAGATGTGTTACCCAAGGGGGGATATCCACACCTCCAACCACTTGAATAACATTATGTGAGAGAAACATCACGAACACCGATGTCAAATCCCGGTAAATGATAGGGATAGATGGCAGCAGGTTGTAGCTCAAGTCTAGCTCACCCATGGTGATGTTTACAGAACCCGAGTTGGGATCAGATATCTGATTGTTAGACAGGTCAAGAAAGTACAAGTTTGTCAGAAATGACACATCCGGTATCACCTTGAGCTGGTTAAATGAGAGAGCAATTGATTCTAACGAGTCCGTGAAAGAAAGCAGCGCCTCGCTCACTTGATCTGCGTCAGAAATATTGTTATAGTTTAACAATAAGCTGGATAATTTGTTGGACTGAGGAAGCCATGTTATGTTGGAGATTTTGTTGTTCTGCAGGTCTAAGCTTGTCAAATTCATTAACTTTGTCAGTGATTGTGGTGTCGCGGTGAAGTTATTGTTGCTAAGAGTTAATGTCAGTAAGCTGCTGGACAGTTTGTCAAAGGCTTGGTCTGGTATTGTAGAGATGGAGTTGCCAGCAAGGCTTAACTCATTCAAGTGTTGGAATTCCGTCAGCCAGTCTGGCCATTCTGTCAAGCCTACTTCTACACATTTTAGTGTCTGTAATGTTTGTCCGATGTGTGTCATGGCGCCCATGTTCCAGTCCATTATTGTGGCATTAAAAATAATTAAATTTTTAAGGGAATCCAGTTGAAGAAAAGCATCAGGGATTTTAGATAACTGAGAATTTGTGAAATAAAGTGACTCCAGCGTCGAGGAGATTTCGTTAAAGGCGTTGTCATCTACAGTTGTGATCGGGTTGTTGAGCAATGAGAGCTCCTGCAGGCCGGGCAAAAGACTGCCAGCTGGTATCTCAGTAATGTGGTTTGACTGTGGAGTACACACACAAACACATGTGTTATTATCTTCCGCTGTATAGAGACACACACAAACACATGTGTTATTATCTCCCGCTGTATAGAGACACACACATACACGTGTGTTATTATCTCCCGCTGTATAGAGACACACACAAACACATGTGTTATTATCTCCCGCTGTATAGAGACACACACAAACACATGTGTTATTATCTCCCGCTGTATAGAGACACACATAAACACATGTGTTATTATCTCCCGCTGTATAGACACACACACACACACACAAACACATGTGTTATTATCTGCTGCTGTATAGAGACACACACAAACACATGTGTTATTATCTGCCGCTGTGTAGATACACACATAAACACATGTTTTATTATCTCCCGCTGTATAGACACACACACACACACACACAAACACATGTGTTATTATCTTCCGATGTATAGAGACACAGCTCTGGATTCATCAATAATCGACAATACGAACCCGCCATGAGTCTATGATGTGTTAGAACCATCACATTTAATCAGTCTTATATGTAAGTAACATTAGTGGCTAGTCCGTTCCTCCTTAGCGGAGGATGGACTTAGTTTCATGTTCCTGCCAGGGCATGCGGGTGTACAAGGAAATGAGCTAGCAACATGCTTTCAGGTAAGGCTACTGTGGAGACCGGACGAGCCATGGGCCAGGCTGATATACTGAATGCTCTACGAGAAGTAAGACGTTTGCGAGAACCAAGTCATGACTGTGAATCTACAACCATGGTCAGATTGCGAGAACAGCAAGTTAAAAGAGGTGTTGCCAGACAAGAACACTATACAGGAAGCCAATGAAGATTAATAAAGCAACACAGAACTGGTATCGTGAGCCGCTACACGCTGCCGGATTTACTGAGGAGGATATCCGAGCACTTATGGACTGAATGATTCGATGTGCAATGAGATAGATATGTTGAATAATTAATTAACTCACTAACATAATATCACTTGTGTGTAACAATTTCGTTATTAAAATATTGCATATCTCTATTGCCATAAACAACATGCTTATGTTAATGAACTCTACGATTAAGACACAGATTATAGAATCGTGTAGATGTATCAGACTATCTCACATTTAAGTTCAGTGTCAGGTAGCCGGTAGCATTTGTGTTGTAGCGAACTGGCATTGAGGTCAGTCCGTTTCCCGGGCAGTATATGTCCGTTCTATGACAGCTACAATCCTGAAATATATGATTATATTTACATAAGTGTTGCCCTCTTGCTTGTTGACGGACAGAAATATATGAATGTATTTACATAAGGGTTGCCGGCTTGTTTGTTGACGGAAAGAAATATATGATTATATTTACATATGTGTTGTTAGCTTGTTTGTTGACGGAAAGAAATATATGATTATATTTACATAAGTGTTGTTAGCTTGTTATTTGACGGACAGAAATATATGATTATATTTACAGAAGTGTTGTTAGCTTGTTTGTTGACGGAAAGAAATATATGATTATATTTACATAAGTGTTGCTAGCTTGTTTGTTGACGGAAAGAAATATATGATTATATTTACATAAGTGTTGTTAGCTTGTTGGTTGACGGACAGAAATATATGATTATATTTACATAAGTGTTGCCGGCTTGTTTGTTGACGGAATGAAATATATGATTATATTTACATAAGTGTTGTTAGCTTGTTTGTTGACGGACAGAAATATATGATTATATTTACATAAGTGTTGTTAGCTTGTTGGTTGACGGACAGAAATATATGATTATATTTACATAAGTGTTGTTAGCTTGTTGGTTGACGGACAGAAATATATGATTATATTTACATAAGTGTTGTTAGCTTGTTGGTTGACGGACAGAAATATATGATTATATTTACATAAGTGTTGTTAGCTTGTTGGTTGACGGACAGAAATATATGATTATATTTACATAAGTGTTGCCGGCTTGTTTGTTGACGGAAAGAAATATATGATTATATTTACATAAGTGTTGTTAGCTTGTTGGTTGACGGACAGAAATATATGATTATATTTACATAAGTGTTGCCGGCTTGTTTGTTGACGGAATGAAATATATGATTATATTTACATAAGTGTTGCCGACTTGTTGGTTGACGGACAGAAATATATGATTATATTTACATAAGTGTTGTTAGCTTGTTGGTTGACGGACAGAAATATATGATTATATTTACATAAGTGTTGCTAGCTTGTTTGTTGACGGAAAGAAATATATGATTATATTTACATAAGTGTTGTTAGCTTGTTGGTTGACGGACAGAAATATATGATTATATTTACAAAAGTGTTGCTAGCTTGTTTGTTGACGGAAAGAAATATATGATTATATTTACATAAGTGTTGTTAGCTTGTTGGTTGACGGACAGAAATATATGATTATATTTACATAAGTGTTGTTAGCTTGTTGGTTGACGGACAGAAATATATGATTATATTTACATAAGTGTTGCCGGCTTGTTGGTTGACGGACAGAAATATATGATTATATTTACATAAGTGTTGTTAGCTTGTTGGTTGACGGACAGAAATATATGATTATATTTACATAAGTGTTGTTAGCTTGTTTGTTGACGGAATGAAATATATGATTATATTTACATAAGTGTTGCCGGCTTGTTTGTTGACGGACAGAAATATATGATTATATTTACATAAGTGTTGTTAGCTTGTTTGTTGACGGACAGAAACTAGGATAAAGACAACATACACTGGCGGAACCTGCTCCGTGGCGAAGAGTTTACTGACGCAACCTGTGATCCTACATACCGCTTTCGGAAAACAGCTGCTTTGCCAGCAGACAGCTTTTAGTTGGTGTTCATATAATGGTATGAGCCCTGGTAGTTCAGAAAGCACTGGCAAACTCATCATCATCATCATCATCAAGTGGTGCTCAACAACCCGATCACAAGGCTGGCGTAGGCCGTCATGTCTCTCCACATATCAGTATAAGCATTAATACACATGCTTATCAAATGTAGCATTGCCACAAGATATATATATATATACAATTTGTGCACATGCTCATCTCAAGTACTATAGTCACAATCTGCACTCATGCATATGCAAAGTCATATTGTCACAATCTCTATACATACATATGTAAAGTAATAGTGTCATAATTTCTACCCATGCTTATGTAAAGTAATATTGTCACAATCTGTACACATGCTATAAAGTAAAAATGTCACATCGGGAATCCATGCATATTTGAAGTTCACGTCTGACATTCTGAACACAGACGTATCAATGTTAAATGTTTCCATCTGCACAGACGGGGAGCCTCGAAGCACTGTTGCTATTAATTTTGTCTATAATAACTATTTCATTAGTCTATACATGTTTGTCTAAGTCACTCTTGCTTCAGTCTATATTGTCACTATTGCCTCATTTTGTCTAAAGTCACGTTTGCCTCAGTCTACATCTGTGTCCAGAGTTAATCTTTCATTATTCTGTAAAGTATGTGCTCCAAGTGACTATTGCCTCAGTCTACATCTGTGTCCAGAGTTAATCTTTCATTATTCTGTAAAGTATGTGCTGTAAGTGGATATTGTCTCAGTCTACATCTGTGTCCAGAGTTAATCTTTCATTATTCTGTAAAGTATGTGCTCCAAGTGGATATTGCCTCAGTCTACATCTACATGTCCAGGTCATTTCTACTTCATGACCCAGGTCATGGCTGGTGATAGATGAGTGACATGTACTCGGAAGAATGACATGATATACTAAAATGGGACACACAAAGGTGGGACACACGCATGTCGGACATACACATGTAGGATACACCCATGTTGGACGCACTCGTGCGGGGCAACCACAGGTGGGACACACACAGGTGGGACACACTCAGGTAGGAGACACACACACACATGTGGGGCATTCACATGTGGGAAACACTCATCTTGGACACAGTCATGTGGGGCATAAACAGGTGGGACACACACGTGGGATAACACACTTGGGACACACACAGGTTGGACACACTCAAATGGGACACACTCAGATGGGTCACACTCATGTGGGACACACTCATATGGGACACCCTCAGAACGCATGAAACCACAAATGAATGCAGATTGATGAGCGCGAGTGTATTGTGAAGACGTCATCATGTCAGCCGTGCATGTCATACTGTCTGGTGAAACAGGAACACATCTACCTTGTACGGGCAGTCACCAGCAGCAAGGCAAGCAAGTTGACACCCACAGATGAGCAGCACGATGCCTTTCCACACTGAGTGCATGTTGTTAGCGCATCTGTCAAAGGTGAATGATCATGTGTTTATTATTGTTGCTCACGGCTACCTGTACTAAAGAGCAGACAAGAGATGCACACATCGTTGCCAGACGGACATATCATTAGCTTGCTATCGATACCACTAGGAATCGAACTCTGGGTTGCCTGCTGGGTATTCGGATGGTGTGGTATTAGAGGGCGTTAGCGAAGTTCATAGGGAATTGTCTTAATAATGTCATCAGCGTTGTCGAACGCGGTGCTGCCGGTTAAAAATGAAGGTTAGGCGGTTAAACTGTTAAATCCTCTGGGGTATTTATGCTTGTAGCTGTGGCTTGCTAACGCAATTTCCTCGTATTGGACTGGTAGTGCATGGTTCCGTCGCCATGCTACTGAGCTGAATGCGTTGAGCAATACTGTGAGGTGTGGATTTCATGTGGAGTGCTTTTACAATTATCAGCGTTTGTTGGTGACGGGAATTGCATGTTTGGAAAAAAAACTTGTGGCCATCCGTTGCTGAACTAACTGAGTTTGCCTTAATGTTTGCAGTAATGTGTGGCTGCTGGTTTTCTGGTGACTATCACTTCTATCGAGGATGACATGCATTTTTCATGGCAAAATTTTGTGTTGGCATTCTGGCGCGGCATTATGCATCGTATACCTGTCCGGACTGGTGGAGGTTGTTGATTACGTAAATTATCCCAGCCTTGCCGGCTGGCGTGGGCGATCATGTATCTCCACAAATTACGATCTCCGATGTCATGGATCAATTCGTGTTTTGACTCCCTTCCGTGCCATGACACAAGACTGTAAAGAATCTTCTCACGCTGTTTTCCTCGATCTCTCTTTCCGCAAATCTTTCCGGTTGTCGCAACGTGTTCGTGTTTTTGTGTTCTCACAGCGTGGCCAAATAACGGCGACAGCCTCTTTCTGATGTTTGTGATAAGTTGTCTTTGCGACTCAGCTTCCTTTAAAACGTCCTGATTGCTCGTTTTGGCTGAACAATTAATTTTCAGCATTCTTCTATAAAACCACATCTCCAAGGCTTCCAGGGATGTTTTCTCGTGTTTACTAATTGTCCATGACTCGCAGCCGTATGTTAAACTTGGTTCTGTGTAACATGCAATTACTTTTTTTCTGACTTTCAAGGACAGTGAATTATTGCACACAACGATCTTCACATTCGTGAATTTCATGTTCGAAAAAAATGGTTGTCTCCGGCTGCTGAATTAACTGTCGAGTAATTGCTTTATGCAGTAACGTGTCTCTGCTTGTTTTCTAGTGATTGTCGCTTCCCTTACGATGAACTGTATTTTTAGTGGCGGAATTTTGTGCTGGCATTTCGGCAGCGGCATTTATACATAGTATACCTGTGCGAGCTGTTGGTTTGTCGCGATGCTAGTCTGTTCCACTTTGCGCATGGGGCAGTGAGGAACATTTCTTGTGATATTCACTGGCACATGAATGGTGCATGATGGTACTATCCTTTGCCTTGAATTTGGAACCGCGACTAACTAACTAACTGACCGACCGACCGACCGACCCACCGAATCACCGACCCACCGACCTACCGACCCACCGACCGACTAGCTAATTAACTAACTAACTAACAAACTAACTAACTAACAAACTAACTAACTAACTAACTAACTATATAACTAACTAAATAACAATATAACTAACTAACTAACTATATAACTAACTAACTAACTAACTAACTATATAACTAACTAACTAACTAACTATATAACTGACTAACTAACTAACTAACTAACAATATAACTAACTAACTAACTAACTAACTATATAACTAACTAACTAACAATATAACTAACTAACTAACTAACTATATAACTAACTATCTAACTAACTATATAACTAACTAACTATATAACTAACTATCTAACTAACTAACTATATAACTAACTATCTAACTAACTATATAACTAACTAACTAACTAACTAACTATATAACTAACTATATAACTAACTATCTAACTAACTAACTATATAACTAACTATCTAACTAACTATATAACTAACTAACTATATAACTAACTAACTAACTAACTAACTATATAACTAACTATCTAACTAACTATATAACTAACTAACTAACTAACTATATAACTAACTATCTAACTAACTATATAACTAACTAACTATATAACTAACTAACTAACTAACTAACTATATAACTAACTATCTAACTAACTAACTATATAACTAACTAACTAACTAACTATATAACTAACTATCTAACTAACTAATTATATAACTAACTATCTAACTAACTAACTATATAACTAACTATCTAACTAACTAACTATATAACTAACTATCTAACTAACTAACTATATAACTAACTATCTAACTAACTAACTATATAACTAACTAACTAACTAACTATATAACTAACTATCTAACTAACTAACTATATAACTAACTAACTAACTAAATATATAACTAACTATCTAACTAACTAACTATATAACTAACTATCTAACTAACTAACTATATAACTAACTATCTAACTAACTATATAACTAACTAACTATATAACTAACTAACTAACTAACTAACTATATAACTAACTATCTAACTAACTAACTATATAACTAACTAACTAACTAACTATATAACTAACTATCTAACTAACTAACTATATAACTAACTAACTAACTAACTATATAACTAACTAACTAACTAACTATATAACTAACTAACTAACTAACTAACTAACTATATAACTAACTAACTAACTATATAACTAACTAACTAACTAACTATATAACTAACTAACTAACTAACTAACAAACTAACTAACTAACTAACTAACAAACTAACAAACTAACTAACTAACTAACTAACTAACTAACTAACTATATAACTAACTAACTATATAACTAACTAACTAACTAACTATATAACTAACTAACTAACAATATAACTAACTAACCAACTATATAACTAACTAACTAACTATATAATTAACTAACTAACTAACTATATAACTAACTAACTAACTAACTATATAACTAACTAACTAACTATATAACTAATTAACTATATAATTAACTAACTAACTAACTATATAACTAACTAACTAACAATATAACTAACTAACTAATTAACTATATAACTAACTATATAACTTACTAACTAACTATATAACTAACTAACTAACTAACTAACTAACTATATAACTAACTAACTAATAATATAACTAACTAACTAACTAACTATATAACTAACTAATTAACTAACTATATAAATAACTAACTATATAACTAACTAACTAACTAATTATATAACTAACTAACTAACTAACTAACTATATAACTAAATAACTAACTAAGTATATAACTAACTAACTAACAATATAACTAACTAACTAACTATATAACTAACTAACTATATAACTAACTAACTAACTATATAACTAACTAACTAACTAACTATATAACTAACTAACTAACTAGCTAACTATATAACTAACTAACTATATAACTAACTAACTATATAACTAACTAACTAACTAACTAACTATATAACTAATTAACTAACTGACTAACTAACTAACTATATAACTAACTAACTAACTAACTAACTATATAACTAACTAACTAACTAACTAGCTAACTATATAACTAACTAACTAACTAACTAACTATATAACTAACTAACTAACTAACACACTAACTAACTAACTAACTAACAAACAAACAAACTAACTAACTAACATACTAATTAACTAACTAACTAACTAACAGTATTCAGGAACTTTTCTTTTGTTTCACACAGTATAGAATGCCGTCACACTAGACCAGTATTCATGTCTTAATAACATGTGGTTACAGAAAGTGAAAACTCTGCTCTCAGATTGAATATGAAGAGGAAAAAACACCAACAACAACAAATAGCGCATTTATAGATGCACAGAGAGCACAAATATACACTTTAGGTCAAAACATAATAGATTTACTTACACGTCTACCAGAGTTAGATCAACAAATAATTCCGTCTTTGTTGTAGACATCTCATTGACAGAATGCAGACAATCGACACATTTGTCTTATTGCTTGTTCTTCCTGATTGTATAGTCTTATCAAAGAACTTGTTTTATTCCCGTTCGTCCTGTGTGTTCTTATCTCTATCTATAACACACTAGAAGTACAGGAGAAGGGTTCTGTTACACGCTGTAAGCCGTAATGGGTAATGATGCCACCCCCCCCCCCATCTTGCTATAAACCAGCCAACCCTAGATGGGCTGTATCATCTTGTTATAAACCAGCCAACCCTAGATGGGCAGTGTCATCTTCCTATAAACCAGCCAACCCTAGATGGGCGGTGTCGTCTTCCTATAAACCAGCCAACCCTAGATGGGCGGTATCATCTTCCTATAAACCAGCCAACCCTAGATGGGCGGTATCATCTTCCTATAAACCAGCCAACCCTAGATGGGCGGTATCATCTTCCTATAAACCAGCCAACCCTAGAAGGGCCAAGGCTGCTGACAACTGGAGCATGTTCCCAGATAAACAGTGCTAAACACACCAGCAGCTGTCTACAACGGATTACTTGTATCTCTAGTGTGTGTGTGTGTGTGTGTGTGTGTGTGTGTGTGTGTGTGTGTGTGTGTGTGTGTTCGAATGTCCATGAGAGGCACATGCACAGAAGATAAGAAACGAGCGTGCTCTAAACCCTGATAAAACGTGTACTTGTATCTTCTTTCTGTTAGAGGTAAGCTTTTCCGATAAATAATTGTGTGCATTTTATTATGTTATGTTAATTGTTAACTGTTGAACATTGATATCGACTTGTCTTGTTTAAATGATTTATACATAATTGTACATCTCATCTTGCTCACTCTTGTATCGATGTTGTTAATTTACTGCGGGAGTTTACATCATATAGCATCAAACATAAAACATCCTGTATTCAACATGTATTCAGTAAAGAAGCTTAGCGAGGTCTTTTTCGTTCAGAGACCCACAGAGGATTCTCTGTGGCGAAGTGGTCAAGCCGTTTGACTCGTGCTCCGAAGGTTGTGTGTTCGATTCCGGGCCGCACCCTTTGGTTTACGAGTTAAATGTTTCGGAGACTCCTGTGGGTCGTCGCTAAAAGCTACGGAGTTCGTGCTTTGTGCGACGCTTCCGTGCTGCGGAAAGAGACCGAGCCATATGGGATTTTTAAAAAAAAACCGGTGCAATGAAGTCGACCCTGTCGACTTTTAAGCGACTTTTTTTTCCATTCCAATAGTGGAAGGCATTGACAGACCTAGAAACACACAGGCATACGATCACATCACGATGCATAAGAATTGCAGCTAGAAAAAAAAAAAAAAAATTAACAGAGCTAGAAAGACAGTCAAGAAACTAAAACCAAATGTAGGAATCCCGCCAGTTAACTGACTTTTTTTTTTTTTTTTTTTTTTTTTTTTTTTGGCGTATCCTTTTACAGGACTTAGCTGTCAACAGCAGCATCTTTCAGCTGTCTGTTGATCTCTTGGCAAGATTACGCTCAGTTAACTGACTTTACAGAACAAAAAATTAAATGGTCCAGACATGTATCTAGAATGGATCAACATCGACTAGCGGCTAAAGAGATCGACGTGAGAACATCTGGGTACAAGTCGAGAGGAAGACACAGGAACAAGATTAACCAGCGGCTCAAACGTTCTACATGAGAATATCGTGATACAAGGCGAGAGTACGACACAGAAAGAGTTGGCTGTGTGGAATACACGGAACATTGAAGAAATAAAATGTGACGTTAGTGTGACAGGTTGGCCCACCTCTCAGATCGTTTTGTTACTAGATGGAGATAGCCCTCAGTAAACCCCTCTATGTATCCTGTAGTAATTTTTATTTTTATCTATATTTTCAAATATTAGATAAAATCGTCTTTGGTTAGTGTATTTATATACATAAAACTATAGAGAGAGTTAAATACTATTTCTTCTTATAGTTAGAAGTAGATGTAGGGTAGAGTTCGTTTACAAGCCAAGAAATCAAGTCAGGCTGAATTTATATTCAGGTTTGGCTATGAAAAATAATTTGGCCACAGGAAGGGAACTCTTCTGGATGAGAAGTTAACTTCCGGTAGCACCCTAAGATCTGCCATTTTTTCTAGCAACCTGGAAGGAGCAGGAGCTATCACGTCAATTGGCTAAAATTGAACACCTGTCTGTGTTTAAACATATTTTATTGCTGGCTCTTGTTAAGCCGAAAAACCCTCTAAAACATAGAAAAGCCAATGATAGTCTCCACTCCCGATAGGCCAGTCAAAATCTAGTTGCAGGGTGAGTTAATAATAATTTTGTTAAACATTTTTCTGTGTGTCAAAATGCCGGCAAAATCTACCGGCCATGCCGATCGATAATAGATACTATTAATTAAAACTAGTGTTAGTTAACTAATATTAGAATTAGGACCATGTTTGTGCCATGTGGCTTGCCGACAAGGGTAAAACGAAAAGCTCGTCACATGTGGCATTAAAAACATGGATAAATTACATTACGTGATTCTCGAAATTAGGTATCTGCCTGCGGAAGGACACCTGAGTTAGTCAGTAGACGATTAGAGTTAAGATAATTTAATTATGTGCTTAAACTTCGGAACTAGCGGATTTCTCTAGATAATATACTTATTAGTTGAAGGAATTAGTTCAGAGAGTGAATAAGTTACCATTAATTATTCTTTATTAATCTCTATCTTGCCCATAGTCAGATTACTACCATGTGGTCCAAGATGGCCCACTTAACAAAGTTCAAACCTTGGGGGAATTCTCCAACCCTAATATTGTTCTTGTGTATAGTGAAAATAATCTTAAATCTAGCTAAGAAATCTTCTAGATAATTAATTATGTTTTAATTAATATAAGGAAGACTTGCTAGTAGTACAACTCATAACTCTTTAAGTGAACTTGGGGTGTTTCATTGATTTTAATGGTTCACTCGTGTACCTCGTGAAGTTATAGTTGTTGTGTGTGATTTCATTTCATTCTATGGAATTCATCAATATGTGATGTTAATTCATCGTGTGGAGTGTAGTTTGTGTGTTTCCATACTTGAAAAATGATGTGTGGTGTTTCATCGATGTAATGGTTTGTTAATGTATATGTGATGTCGGAGTTGTGGCGTCTGAGTTTCAGTCCATTGAAGTCATCCTATATGTACTGTTAAGTCATTATGTGAATTGTGGTTCATGTTTCCATGAGTAATCATGACTTAGAATATATATTTGGAATGTGGTCTTTGAAGTAGAGCATTGTGATTGTACATGTTTGATCTAAATGTCAGCAGAGAGAATAGGATATCATTTGTATGCTGTTTCCATGAGATCAGTGTGCTGTTGTAGATTTCAGATAAGGAATCAACCTGTAAATTTAAATAATACATGCTATGAAAATTTATGAGACAAGATGCCATGCAGGACATGGCCAGAAGAATTTACAAGGCTGTCTTGAAGGATTATTCACTCCTTCTCACTGTCATTCACAGAGCCTGCACCCTGATCATCTGTAGCCGTAGTCACGACCGGTGATTGAGCTACGAACCACTCACTTGATGCAGCAGAGAGTGGAGTCCATACCACGATCCAGTCAGCACTGCCAGCTTACCATCCAGGAGGCTACGAATTATCAGATGAGTGGCTACCCACCCGTTTGCCACTGCACAGCAATCCTAATTTGTCCGCTATTGGCTAAGAATCTATGATTATATCCTCTAGCTGAACAGTATCTGGTCAAGATTTCAGGGATCTGCGTATCTCTTATGTGTCAGTGAGTTCCCAGTGGGGCTCACGTAGTGTTCTTTAGGATTAAACGTTATGTTATATTTGTACTTTTAACAACTGCGTCTGTCATTATAGAATTAGCATCATCAGATTGTGTGACGAGTGAAAGGACTACATCTATACGTATCATTCTGTCTTATCTCCTGTTGTGTGAGAATACATTAGGCAGTGGGGGCTCATTTTTTTCATCCAGGCACGTTAGCAGGAATCTCTTGACATACTGTCTTCGTTTGTTAGCACAGTTCGTCGTCATAACTTTCCGCCTGGCACTGTTTAGAAGTAGTGATCCATTCTGGGACTTTGATAATCATTCTTCTAGAATTGCGAGCCATTTGATCGCTTCTTCAGCAGTGGTTAGATTCTCTATTTGTAGAAGTCTATTTAGTATCTACTTTGATCCAATTCCATCCTAGTAGAATACGTTACGCGACACTGGTGGCTCGGTCCGGCATGACAATCCTATAGATTGTTGGGTTCAGTCGAGTATCCAACTTCATAGATAGTTCTAACTTTCAGTCACTAAATAGAGATAGCTACTAATCATACTAGTTAATATATACATACTTATAATATAGGATAACATAAGTTAGGGCAAAGGTGAATTGCTGGCAAACGGGTAAGTGTTGTGTCAATGTGTAACATTTTTTATGCTTGTTATTGAAGATATTTGTGAATCTTTGCGACAAACACATTCTTGATTAAGTGAGTGAGTTATCCAGGTGTATCAACAGATATCATATTATTACATAACTAACATGTCTTCTGAAAAGCCACCTACTAAGGAGGAACTGCGAGAACAAGGAACATTGTTAGGTTATGAGGGTGCAGAGTTGGAAAAATATGTAATAGAAGAAGGAAGAACATGGCGCCGAGAACAAAGGGACATCATCAAAGAGAAGGACGAACGAGAGGAAAGAATTAAATTAAAAATCCAGATGGCGGAAATTGAATCCAGACAGAAGATGCGACAAGCTGAATTGGACAACCAGTTGAAACAGGCTGAATTGGACAACCAGTTGAAACAGGCTGAATTGGACAACCAGTTGAAACAGGCTGAATTGGACAACCAGTTGAAGCAAGCAGAACTGGACAAGGAGTTGAAATTAGCTGAGCAGTTAAGACAGCACGAGTTAGAACTGAGGAGATTAGAACTACAAAATCCTGATGCCTCCAGATTTAGCAGTGCCAGCTCTCCAACTGACAGCCAAGACATTTCCTCAGGACCACATATTACTCCAGGATCAATGAGTTTTCCACTGGCCCACTTCGACCCGAAGGAGGATCAGATGGATGAATATCTTGACAAATTTGTGTTAATGTGTGAAGCCTACAATCTGCCTAAGGATAAATTTAATATTAAACTCTCCCAAGCACTTCGCGGTCCAGCGTATGACGTGTTTGCAAAACTCCCTCCAGGTCTTGAGAAGGACTTTGTCACACTCAAAAATGCTCTCTTGAAACGATTTCAGTTAACTTCTAGTGCCTACAGGTTGAAGTTCCGTACAGCCAAACGGTCACAAGGAGAATCATTTCCTCAGTTCGCCTCACGGTTACACACTTATTTTAACAAGTGGGTAGAACTGAGTGATTTGGATGCTACTTATGACGGGCTGGCGGAACTAATACTTGTTGAGCAATTTAAAGATGTTCTTCCAAAACAGTTACAAACCTTTATTGCAGAGAATGGTGGTGCTCGGCTAGAGGAGGTTATCTCCCTAGCCGAACGATATTTAACTGCCCATGGCGAAGTAGCTACCACTAAATCTTGTAATTCTTCTACTGCTCAAAATACTCCTGCAACACAGAATAAGGGTTTTCAGCAGAACAACTCTTATGGTAAAGACACCAGAGGGCACACTGGGGGTCCGCACCAAAATCCTGGTTTCCAAAAACAAAAACCACCAGCGAACAATAGTGGATGGGGTAAACCTTACTGCAAGAACTGCAAAAGTAATGATCACCACACGAGCGTGTGCAGAAATAACCCCCCTACCCAGTATGCTGCGTGTATGATTACGGGGGCAAGTACCCAACAGAACATATGTTCAAGTAATGGAACTAGGCCACCCACGGTTGAAACTATTCTGGTTAACGGTAGTCCAGTACTATGTCTCTATGACAGTGGACTCCAGTGTGATGCAATAATAGCTAAGCAGTTAGTGAAACCATCACAGTTAACAAAACAAACAGTTGTAGTCAAAGGGGCTACCAGGAGCTCTCCAACTATAATAGCTAAGATAGCCAAAGTACTTGTGACATCTAAGTATGTCACTGGACTCATTTCAGCTGCAGTGATCGATGATCCGGTATATCCTTTCATGCTTGGTCGTAAGTATGTATATTTAGGAGAACCCTCATCACCAATGATAATGGCAGCAGTGGAGACCCGGAGTCAGGTTGCACAGTCACATGAACCTATACTCTCAATCAACCCTCTACCTCGGGAGATTAGGGCTGCACAAAATGAATGTCCGACTTTAGTATCTTGTTTTGGCAAACTGCCAAACGGTAGAAATCCTCCAGCAGCTGGAAATTTCTATTTAAAGGACAAGTTGTTGTACCATAGGGCAGGAACTATGGGTACCGAACACGGGCAACTTGTCGTGCCGAAACAATATCGTAATCAGATAGTGCATATGGGACATACCATATCCTTCAGTGGACATATGACTGTAGGAGTTACTACCCAGCGTATTTCTTGTCATTATTTTTGGCCGGGAATGACTGCTGACATACGAAGATACGTCCAGTCTTGTCCGGAGTGTCAACATGGCTCCCCCAAGCAGTGGTCTACTCCTGTTTCCATAGGGGAAGGGTTAGTTTTGAACATTCCTTTTGAGCGAGTAGCTATAGACATTATTGGTCCACTGCCCACTTCTAAGAAGAAAAATACTTATATTTTAACTGTAGTAGATACAGGTACAATGTGGGCTGAAGCTACTGTACTGCCCTCCATCAGTGCAACTAGGGTAGCAGAGGCTCTCCTAGAAATATTTACCAGAGTAGGATTCCCTATTCTTATTGTAAGTGATAGTGGGTCATTATTGAATGAGAAGTTAAGGGGAGAAATCTCCGACATCTTCAGGATGCACCATATCAACACAGGTTTTAGTCTCACAGAGAATAAGCGACTTGTGGTCAAATATACGGGGACTCTCAAATCGATCATGAACAAGTTAGTCCAGGAGAAACCCGATAGTTGGGACACGTACTTATCAGCAGCAATGTTTGCCTATCGAGAAGTACCCCATGTCGCCACCGGTCTTCCACCTGCTACACTATTGTTTGGACGACCAATTAAAGGACCGCTTGAGGCTCTTTTGAGAACCTGGACTGATGAAGGAACAGATGAGAGTGTCGTCAAGTCTTCACAGTATGTAGAGGAACTGAAACAGAAACTGCACACGGGATGGAAATTAGCTAACTCCACTCTCCGTCGTGCCAGAAAACAACAGGCTTCCTTCTATAATAAATCTATTAGAAACCAGTCTCTAGAGGTAGGAGATAAAGTGCTCGTCTTATTAACCAAAGGGGATAATAAGTTAGAAATTGCTTGGCAAGGACCATTCATCATTAAAGAGAAGGTGTCCAGCAACAAGTACTCTGTTTCTATTCGCGGGAAAACTGCAGTCTTCCACGTGAATTTACTCAAAAGACATTTTGAGACCAACACGAACCCACCAGTTCATATTATGACTCTGGCAGTGGTTGATAAGGGATCCAAAGGGGATCAATCCAGATGGGAAGACAACCCCGACAGATGTGAGGAAGATGACGCGGCTGAACACGATCCCAACTTAGAGACGTCTAAAGGGAAAGTAAGGACGACGCGCATGAAGTATAGGGATCAAGACCAATTGGGTCGAAGGAGAGATGTTGGAATTGTAGGACCTTTATCAGTGACAGACGAAGGACACCCCGACCAACGAAAGCAAAGTCTCCAGAGAAGATTTCCATGGAAGCGACATCAAGCGAGGAGGTTTCTTAGAAGGTGTCTTAGAAACGAAGAGTCGGAGAATTGTGAATAGACATTGTGCTATTGATGAAGAGGGGGACCTGTCCAAATGACCCATAAATGTCAGAGTAAGAGCTGACAAAACTATATGAGAGTTCGGGCTGGAGAAAAAGTTGCTTCTCCAACTTTTTTTGAACGATGGGCATTTGTGACAGGTTGGCCCACCTCTCAGATCGTTTTGTTACTAAATGGAGATAGCCCTCAGTAAACCCCTCTATGTATCCTGTAGTAATTTTTATTTTTATCTATATTTTCAAATATTAGATAAAATCGTCTTTGGTTAGTGTATTTATATACATAAAACTATAGAGAGAGTTAAATACTATTTCTTCTTATAGTTAGAAGTAGATGTAGGGTAGAGTTCGTTTACAAGCCAAGAAATCAAGTCAGGCTGAATTTATATTCAGGTTTGGCTATGAAAAATAATTTGGCCACAGGAAGGGAACTCTTCTGGATGAGAAGTTAACTTCCGGTAGCACCCTAAGATCTGCCATTTTTTCTAGCAACCTGGAAGGAGCAGGAGCTATCACGTCAATTGGCTAAAATTGAACACCTGTCTGTGTTTAAACATATTTTATTGCTGGCTCTTGTTAAGCCGAAAAACCCTCTAAAACATAGAAAAGCCAATGATAGTCTCCACTCCCGATAGGCCAGTCAAAATCTAGTTGCAGGGTGAGTTAATAATAATTTTGTTAAACATTTTTCTGTGTGTCAAAATGCCGGCAAAATCTACCGGCCATGCCGATCGATAATAGATACTATTAATTAAAACTAGTGTTAGTTAACTAATATTAGAATTAGGACCATGTTTGTGCCATGTGGCTTGCCGACAAGGGTAAAACGAAAAGCTCGTCACATGTGGCATTAAAAACATGGATAAATTACATTACGTGATTCTCGAAATTAGGTATCTGCCTGCGGAAGGACACCTGAGTTAGTCAGTAGACGATTAGAGTTAAGATAATTTAATTATGTGCTTAAACTTCGGAACTAGCGGATTTCTCTAGATAATATACTTATTAGTTGAAGGAATTAGTTCAGAGAGTGAATAAGTTACCATTAATTATTCTTTATTAATCTCTATCTTGCCCATAGTCAGATTACTACCATGTGGTCCAAGATGGCCCACTTAACAAAGTTCAAACCTTGGGGGAATTCTCCAACCCTAATATTGTTCTTGTGTATAGTGAAAATAATCTTAAATCTAGCTAAGAAATCTTCTAGATAATTAATTATGTTTTAATTAATATAAGGAAGACTTGCTAGTAGTACAACTCATAACTCTTTAAGTGAACTTGGGGTGTTTCATTGATTTTAATGGTTCACTCGTGTACCTCGTGAAGTTATAGTTGTTGTGTGTGATTTCATTTCATTCTATGGAATTCATCAATATGTGATGTTAATTCATCGTGTGGAGTGTAGTTTGTGTGTTTCCATACTTGAAAAATGATGTGTGGTGTTTCATCGATGTAATGGTTTGTTAATGTATATGTGATGTCGGAGTTGTGGCGTCTGAGTTTCAGTCCATTGAAGTCATCCTATATGTACTGTTAAGTCATTATGTGAATTGTGGTTCATGTTTCCATGAGTAATCATGACTTAGAATATATATTTGGAATGTGGTCTTTGAAGTAGAGCATTGTGATTGTACATGTTTGATCTAAATGTCAGCAGAGAGAATAGGATATCATTTGTATGCTGTTTCCATGAGATCAGTGTGCTGTTGTAGATTTCAGATAAGGAATCAACCTGTAAATTTAAATAATACATGCTATGAAAATTTATGAGACAAGATGCCATGCAGGACATGGCCAGAAGAATTTACAAGGCTGTCTTGAAGGATTATTCACTCCTTCTCACTGTCATTCACAGAGCCTGCACCCTGATCATCTGTAGCCGTAGTCACGACCGGTGATTGAGCTACGAACCACTCACTTGATGCAGCAGAGAGTGGAGTCCATACCACGATCCAGTCAGCACTGCCAGCTTACCATCCAGGAGGCTACGAATTATCAGATGAGTGGCTACCCACCCGTTTGCCACTGCACAGCAATCCTAATTTGTCCGCTATTGGCTAAGAATCTATGATTATATCCTCTAGCTGAACAGTATCTGGTCAAGATTTCAGGGATCTGCGTATCTCTTATGTGTCAGTGAGTTCCCAGTGGGGCTCACGTAGTGTTCTTTAGGATTAAACGTTATGTTATATTTGTACTTTTAACAACTGCGTCTGTCATTATAGAATTAGCATCATCAGATTGTGTGACGAGTGAAAGGACTACATCTATACGTATCATTCTGTCTTATCTCCTGTTGTGTGAGAATACATTAGGCAGTGGGGGCTCATTTTTTTCATCCAGGCACGTTAGCAGGAATCTCTTGACATACTGTCTTCGTTTGTTAGCACAGTTCGTCGTCATAACTTTCCGCCTGGCACTGTTTAGAAGTAGTGATCCATTCTGGGACTTTGATAATCATTCTTCTAGAATTGCGAGCCATTTGATCGCTTCTTCAGCAGTGGTTAGATTCTCTATTTGTAGAAGTCTATTTAGTATCTACTTTGATCCAATTCCATCCTAGTAGAATACGTTACGCGACAGTTAGTACAAGCAACATGACAAGCGGAACACAGAACATTGCATCTATCTCCTCTCTGTGACACTTTAAGACAATAGTAGTGGGACAAAATAAGAAGCGGATGAGGATTACCATTAATAATAGTTGAAGCACTGCCTCGTCCGTTAGGATACAGCTTATGCCAAAGCGTCGTCTAGCTACTGGAGGAAAAACAAGAAGTTTTGCCTTTGCTATCAGAAATGATTGGCTGTACATGGGACAGAAGGCTGTGGACAGACATGACACCCAACACGACATGGCAGTGATTCTAAGAATATTGGCAGTACGCGAGACAGTTTTGTCTAGAGACTGCAGCGTCCATCGACGATGCACTCTCATTATAGTGGCGGACTGCTGTGTTAGCAATCTGGTAGCGGTCTAATGCATGGTTTAATATGAGTGTGCTTGCTACTGGTTATGTTGGTACTGATATCTGTTCCACATTCCGAGTTGGCTAATGCGGAGCGTTTGTGTGTGTGTGTGTGTGTGTGTGTGTGTGTGTGTGTGTTTGTGTGTGTGTGTAATATTCACTGGCACAGGAACAGAACATTATGGGGTGACCTAATGCCATTATGTTGTGTATGGGACTAATGATTAATGATCATTTACTTACAAGCATCCAAGGTGCAATTATTTTGATGTGCAAAGTATTCCTATTTGCAGTTGATGACTATCGATTTGTGGTCTCTGCAATTTCTGGCGATCAGCATTTACAGGATGAAACGAACACAGTACAACTACGCTGTCTGGCTGTATCATATTTTGCTTCTATCTGTGGCTGGAGATATTTGTCCTTATAAGGTAGTATGAATGCATTGACACATTGTGTTCTGTGAATAAAACATGTTGTAAGAACTACCACGCCTCTCCGCAGATATACAGTTTTATATACCATCAAAAGGCGGCATCTTGTAAGTTGAAGAATATTCCCCGTTATTTATTTATTTCATTCTAGGTAAGGAAAACAGTGCTTAAAGCTATATTGAGTCAGTCCTGATATACAGAAGCCAATCATGAACAATTAGCAGACAAGTGAGGAAATATATGGAAGCTGTGGAGATGTGGTTTCATTGAAGAATAATGAGAAAACAGTGGTGGACATCGTCTCTCAAAGAGGACTGGTCACTCCCATCAGAAGGCGACGTTCCACATTACATGGACATGATATTAGAAGGGGACTATACACATTACATGGACATGATATTAGAAGGGGACGTTACACATTACATGGACATGATATTAGAAGGGGACTATACACATTACATGGACATGATATTAGAAGGGGACGTTACACATTACATGGACATGATATTAGAAGGGGACTATACACATTACATGGACATGATATTAGAAGGGGACGTTACACATTACATGGACATGATATTAGAAGGGGACTATACACATTACATGGACATGACATTAGAAGGGGACTATACACATTACATGGACATGATATTAGAAGGCGACGTTCCACATTACATGGACATTACATTAGAAGGGGAAAGCTGGATTATGTCGTCACAACTTGAAGGTGGGGAGGGGGAGTGAGACGCAGAGGGAGTCCAAGAGAGAAGATGCTTGACAGGAAAACCTATTGGCATGAAGGAACGTCGGTATTAGACATGACTGGCAGCACAAGCCAAAGAAGGATGCCATCACCAAAATCACATGAATGGACTATGAAAAAGAAGGTATCTGTTTACAGACAAGCGTATTTAGTAGTGGTGTTTGAAAACAGCCAAATAAATGATTAGGCGGGTTGATATTTAATCACATGAGCCAACAACGATTTGTTGCACCATTTATTGTCTTGTAAATTTGGCGACATTATGTCAGGCGCATACAACAGATTTGCATATCATATGCTTGAATACAGGAATTATACTTTGGCTGAAACATTTAAAATACATAGTCATTGATATCGTTGCATGTCGAGCATTAGTTACCCCCCACGGTAATCGCAAATTCAAAATGAAATCTGTGTGCTGTACATTGGTAGACACCGCCTAGTTGCTAATGCCTCGATGTATTTGAAAAGAGATTTGTTATTTGCCTAATGTGATAAATGCTAGCTATACACTTCGGCACGTGGGGTTTTACATTTCTGTCTGGGTAGATGAGTTGTTATGTAGAGTAACTATGTACATCTATAAAACGACTAGAGCTAAAATGGTGTATGGAAAGAAACACTCATGTTTTACATGAATACTGTATTATTTTACTGATTTGTATATATATTTTTTTCCCTATCCAAGCATATAGTCAGTAAAGTATTGTGGGCGAGGACAGTAACTGGGCCACTTAATTTATAACACCGTAACATTGTGTATGTGAAGTCCTAGCATAAGATGACACTAATTGTGTAACTTTACTTTCAGGAATGTCAGTGTGAGGACACTCATTGTGTATCTTTACTTTCAGGAATGTCACTGTGAGGACACTCATTGTGTAGCTCTTCTTTCAGGAATGTCAGTGTGAGAACCCTCATTGTGTAGCTTTACTTTCAGGAATGTCAGTGTGAGGACCCTCATTGTGTAGCTTTACTTTAAGGAATGTCACTGTGAGGATACTCATTGTGTAGCTTTACTTTCAGGAATGTCATTGTGAGGACACTCATTGTGTAGCTCTTCTTTCAGGAATGTCAGTGTGAGAACCCTCATTGTGTAGCTTTACTTTCAGGAATGTCAGTGTGAGGACCCTCATTGTGCAGTTTTACTTTCAGGAATGTCAATGTGTGGACACTCATTGTGTAGCTTTACTTTCAGGAATGTTAGTGTGAGGACCCTCATTGTGTAGCTTTACTTTCAGGAATGTCAGTGTGAGGACCCTCATTGTGTATCTTTACCTTCAGGAATGTCAGTGTGAGGACACTCATTGTGTAGCTTTACTTTCAGGAATGTCAGTGTGAGGACACTCATTGTGTAGCTTTACTTTCATGAATGTCAGTGTGAGGGCACTCATTGTGTAGCTTTACTTTCAGGAATGTCAGTGCGAAGGCACTCATTGTGTAGCTTTACTTTCAGGAATGTCAGTGTGAGGTCACTCATTGTGTAACTTTACTTTCAGGAATGTCAGTGCTAGGGCACTCATTGTGTAGCTTTACTTTCAGGAATGTCAGTATGAGGACCCTCATTGTGTAGCTTTACTTTCAGGAATGTCAGTGTGAGGACCCTTATTGTGTAGCTTTACTTTCAGGAATGTCAGTGTGAGGACCCTCATTGTGTAGCTTTACTTTCAGGAATGTCAGTGTGTGGACACTCATTGTGTAGCTTTACTTTCAGGAATGTCAGTGTGAGGACATGAACATTTTCTGTCAAGGATTGAACCTGACGTCATTTCCGGTACTGGTCGCTGGCAATATCTCCAAACCGGAAAATCTAATACTGGACGTAAGTTCCTGGCCATGTGGTTCCTGAATGGTGTTGTGTTATTTATCAAGTTCATTTCTCTTCGGGCAAGTCACTTGGCTGAAAGGATATACATGCCCAGTCTTTAAGCTTCCGGTATGATGGTGGCGGAGTACGAGGTTCTCTCCATATACATGTCAGTTTAATTTAACCTTTGTCTTCTCGTCCTTGATGTGGGGACGTAAATATCAAGTAACCCAGAAGTTGTATTGGGTTCGCCTGATGGTAAGGGTCACTGACAACAGCAAACGCTGGCCCACACACAAAACATCAGACTGATATGGACTACGCCTGATTTCAGAGCCAGCGAAACGAAACAAAGAACATTTCGCTTAAGCATTGCCAATACCAATACCAATGCTCAGCACTGGTAGTGAGTTTGATTTTCTTCTTGTGCTTCACATGCAAGACCTTTTATTTATTTCTTCCCTCTTCTTCCCTCACACTCTCTTTTTTATACTCATCATCCAGTGCCCTGCTGGACGACGTGGGAGATCATGCCTCTCCACAAATTGCCATCTCTGACGTCATGGAT
Organism: Cepaea hortensis; assembly: GCA_963921405.1. Taxonomy (NCBI): domain Eukaryota; kingdom Metazoa; phylum Mollusca; class Gastropoda; order Stylommatophora; family Helicidae; genus Cepaea; species Cepaea hortensis. The sequence continues at coordinate 329,577 of CAWUFQ010000484.1, read as the reverse complement.
CAATTCGTGTGTTGACTCTCTTCCGTGCCATGACACAAGACTGTTAAGAATCTTCTCAAGCTGTATTCTCTATCTCTCTTTCCGCAAATATTTCCGGTTGTCACATGTTTCAGTTTGTGTCTTCTCATAACGTGGCCAAAATACGATGACTGCCACTTTCTAATGTTTACGATAAGTTGTCTTTGTGACTCAGCTTCCCTGAAAATGTCCTGGTTGCTGTTTTTTGTTTGGCTGTCCAATTAATTGTCAGCAATCTTCTATAAAACCACATCTCCAAGGCTCCAGTGGATTTGTTCACCTGTTAACTAATTGTCCAGAATTCGTAGCCGTATGTTAAAAGTGGTTCTATGTAACATGTAATACACTTTTTCTGACTTTCAAGAACAATGGCTTTTTGCACAAGGCGTTCTTCATTTGATAGAATGCAGTTGTATACTTATATTTAGATTTGTTGACATGATCAATTGTCAATAAATAGAGGAAGAGAAGTACACAGAAAAATAAATAATATGGCAGGTCTAGAATGGAGCTGTCTGGGATAGCTAAGCTTAGGAAAGCTTGGAGTGAGTTTCTTGAGTAGACAAACCCCATCTGGATATGACAGGTGAAGGAAGAAGAAGAAGGATTCAATAAACACAATATAATAGGGTCGTAGTCATCTATGACTCTCTTACGGTAGCCAAATGCTTTGTCATCTAATTAGTGACGCGCATGAATGGATTAACGAGATTCTCACTGTCCCTATCTACTATCTAGCGAAACCACAGCCAAAGGAACGGGCTTGGTAGAATCAGCGGGGAAAGAAGATACTGTTGAGCTTGACTCTAGTCCGACTTTGTGAAGGCACATGAAGGGTGTAGCATAGGTGGGAGCGCAAGCGCAATTGAAATACCACTACTTTTATCGTTTCTTTACTTATTCATTCAAGCGGAGAGCGGGGCGCAAGCCCCTCGTTTCTAGAGTTAAGCGGCAACCGGCGCTCGTCGTCGGCCGCGATCCGCTCTGAAGACAGTGTCAGACAGGGAGTTTGACTGGGGCGGTACATCTGTCAAAAGGTAACGCAGGTGTCCTAAGGCGAGCTCCGCACAGTGGAAGGACGGCAGATTTGCTCGCAACAGAGGAGCAATATCTCCGGTGATATCTCCGGCGGGTCTATTCCCGGTGGTCGCGGGATCCGCAAAAGTCAGACGGGAGGTCTGACGGTAGTACACGCATTACATTGTTCAGACACTTGTGATTGACAGTTGTACGCGTGCTATGGTCCAGGCACGTACGAGACCCTCACCTCTGGGACTTGGCTGAACGCCTCTAGGTCAGGTCCCTTAGGTTCCAGGGTCTGGCCATCACTCGCCACCTGCTCGTGGAGGTGAGGTCTCTGAGGTTTGACGCTGAGCCGCCAGCGTCTGCAACCTCCCTTTTGCCAGACGTATTGGTTACCCATTCCTCTGGAAAACACGAGGCAAGGCCGAGAGAGGGAATATGTCGTTTGGGCACCACATGTTTCTCTGAAGCTCTGCCCAGGCATTGTGATGGAATTTTGTCCACATTCCAACTCACATGCTTTGGTCTGTCAAGACTGCAAGGTGTCACTCAATAGGGTCATAACCACAGATGTAAAGAATGCCAGAGTGAAGTGTAATAGTTACAAACTAATTATTTGAAATGGCAGCAGAAGGTAACGTGTTTCTGTTTGCTGTTACAGAATAACCAAATCACTTCTATACCGGCGCGGAGTTTGCCCGCCAATATGCGAGAGATCTCCTTGACCTATGTTCCCATCGCAACTATTGATGATGACGCTTTTGTCGGATCTACATCAACACTGGAGACCTTGACCTTCCAAGGTGCGCGATTCACACGAATCCCCGATGTCTTCCTCAAGCTGACAGCCCTAAAGCACTTAAATATTTACGATACAGTTATTCTAGACTGGAACCCGGACGCCATGAGAAACATCGGGCCGACCATCGACACGCTAGACCTTAATCGGGTGGGCATGAGTACCTGGCCTACATGGATTCAGTATTTTACTGCAATGATAGCGTTAAATGTCGACGGCTCCAGAATTTCTTCAGTTCCTGACAACGCCTTTGACTCGCTGACCAACGCGTTACAAAGCCTGTCCATGAACAACGGGACCCTCAGTTCAGTTCCTAAAGCATTGTCCAAACTCAAGGCCTTAACAGCACTGGACCTGGGGAACAATCACATAGTAGATGTGACATTTCTCCCACAGCTCAGTAACCTAAGTTCCCTATCTCTGTATCAGAACAGAATATCTAATGCAACTCTATTGAGTAATGCACTACGAGCGTTTGGACACTCAATGTACACACTGGAGCTCTCGAGTAACTACCTAACCGCCATACCTGATTTATCACTTCTATCAAATGTAGGTACCTTAAGTTTGAGTCATAACAGAATTACAGACCCACATTCGGGAGCCGCGCCCACATCTGTTTATGAACTTGACCTCACCAATAATTTCCTTCCCTCTATCCCTTCCATCTGGCCCAAACTGCCCAGTGTGACTGCCATGGAACTGGCATACAACTCTATAACCACAATCCAAGCGAATTACTTCAATAGCTGGACTTATCAAGTAGAGCTGCAAAACAACCTGGTTACAGAGTTGAGTGATACCAGCTTTCCGCCAAATTCTACCGTCAGGGCTTTATATTTACAAAATAATCCGGTTATCACCATTTCCAACAACGTATACAGAAATCTTCCTCAACTGGAATACCTTTATCTTAGTGGATCCAAACTGCTCCGTCTTCCACTACAGCTGTCCTCTCTAACCAGTTTGTCTACTCTGGACTTGAGCGATTCTATCCACCTGGTCTGTACCTGTGTTGAGAAATCGTTGCAGTCATGGATCCATGGGCTTCAGACTGTCAGCGGTGACTGTGGGCTTGTCAGCATACAGTATTTCTTTACGTATTTAAGCCCTGGCTGTCCGGATGCAGGAGAATTATTCATTTCGTAAGACGACTTTTTGTAGTTGTATGACCAAACACATTGATATTGCGCAATATATTCACATAAACCAATGAGCAAGTCCTACTTCAAGCAAATGAAAAATGTAATAAGATCGGAGATCTTAGACGTAGTCAGTCACAGTTTTTGGACACGATAAGAGAAGAAATAAAATACAGAACCTGGTGACAAGTGGTAAGATTGAGAGGGAAAGAACAAGAAGAATACAGAGAAGTAAATCTCTTTACGGTTTGGCTACGTGGTGAGATCACGTGATCTAGTGAAATGACGAAATATGACCACCCGCATCTATCGGTATAGCACATAATGAAAAAATTCTTGTAAATTAGAAATGTGTATGTTGTGACACTTCCATAAATAATTGAAACTGATGATATTGTAATAAACATGTTTATACACTGGGCCTGTTCATACCAGGATAGTTGTACAATTTAAATATATATCTTGTATGATATTTATTCAGGTACACTATTTATAGCTTGACAGCTCTATACATAACATGACTCTTGATACTGTTATAATATTCAGATACATAATTATACCATGACACCTCTATAAATAACATTACCCTTGACACGGCCATATATATTCAGATAAATGTTTATGGCATGACACTTATAAATAACAAACTCTACACACGGTCATATACATTCAGATAAATATTTATATCATAACAAATATATAAATAACACAAGTTTAGACACGGTCTTACACATTCAGATAAATATTTATATCATGGCACATCTATAAATAACACAACTCTTGACACGGTCACACATATTCAGATAAATATTTATACCATGATGCATGTCTATATAGCGGGCTCACTAGTCAATTATATTACAATCTGAGCTGATAATGCCATGGGCGCTGTGGACCCGGATTATAATCCCGTGCTCGTAGGCTGCGACACTGATTACATGATTGGACACCTAGTGCGACGGTGATTGAATGATTGGACACCTAGTGCGACGGTGATTGAATGATTGGACACCTAGTGCGACGGTGATTGAATGATTGGACACCTAGTGCGACACTGATTGAATGATTGGACACCTAGTGCGACGGTGATTGAATGATTGGACACCTAGTGCGACGGTGATTGAATGATTGGACACCTAGTGCGATGGTGATTGAATGATTGGACACCTAGTGCGACGGTGATTGAATGATTGGACACCTAGTGCGACGGTGATTGAATGATTGGACACCTAGTGCGACGGTGATTGAATGATTGGACACCTAGTGCGACATTGATTGAATGATTGGACACCTAGTGCGACGGTGATTAAATTATTGGACACCTAGTGCGACGGTGATTGAATGATTGGACACCTAGTGCGACGGTGATTGAATGATTGGACACCTAGTGCGACGGTGATTGAATGATTGGACACCTAGTGCGACGATGATTGAATGATTGGACACCTAGTGCGACGGTGATTGAATGATTGGACACCTAGTGCGACGGTGATTGAATGATTGGACACCTAGTGCGACGGTGATTGAATGATTGGACACCTAGTGCGACGGTGATTGAATGATTGGACACCTAGTGCGACGGTGATTGGATGATTGGACACCTAGTGCGACGGTGATTGAATGATTGGACACCTAGTGCGACGGTAATTGAATGATTGGACACCTAGTGCGACACTGATTGAATGATTGGACACCTAGTGCGACGATGATTGTATGATTGGACACCTAGTGCGACGGTGATTGAATGATTGGACACCTAGTGCGACGGTGATTGAATGATTGGACACCTAGTGCGACGGTGATTCAATGATTGGACACCTAGTGCGACGGTGATTGAATGATTGGACACCTAGTGCGACGGTGATTGAATGATTGGAAACCTAGTGCGGCGGTGATTGAATGATTGGACACCTAGTGCGACGGTGATTGAATGATTGGACACCTAGTGCGACGGTGATTGAATGATTGGACACCTAGTGCGACGGTGATTGAATGATTGGACACCTAATGCGACACTGATTGAATGATTGGACACCTAGTGCGACGGTGATTGAATGATTGGACACCTAGTGCGACACTGATTGAATGATTGGACACCTAGTGCGACACTGATTGAATGATTGGACACCTAGTGCAACACTGATTGAATGATTGGACACCTAGTGCGACACTGATTGAATGATTGACAACCTAGTGCAAAAGTGATTGAATGATTGGAAACCTAGTGCGACGGTGATTGAATGATTGGACACCTAGTGCGACGGTGATTGAATGATTGGACACCTAGTGCGACACTGATTGAATGATTGGACACCTAGTGCGACGGTGATTGAATGATTGGACACCTAGTGCGACGGTGATTGAATGATTGGACACCTAGTGCGACGGTGATTGAATGATTGGACACCTAGTGCGACGGTGATTGAATGATTGGACACCTAGTGCGACGGTGATTGAATGATTGGACACCTAGTGCGATGGTGATTGAATGATTGGACACCTAGAGCGACACTGATTGAATGATTGGACACCTAGTGCGACACTGATTGAATGATTGGACACCTAGTGCGACACTCATTGAATGATTGGACACCTAGTGCGACACTTATGGAATGATTGACAACCTAGTGCGACGGTGATTGAATGATTGGAAACCTAGTGCGACGTTCATTCAATGATTGGGCACCTAGTGCGACGGTGATTGAATGATTGGACACCTAGTGCGACGGTGATTGAATTATTGGACACCTAGTGCGACACTGATTGAATGATTGGACACCTAGTGCGACACTGATTGAATGATTGGACACCTAGTGCGACACTGATTGAATGATTGGACACCTAGTGCGACACTGATTGAATGATTGGACACCTAGTGCGACACTGATTGAATGATTGGACACCTAGTGCGACAATGATTGAATGATTGGACACCTAGTGCGACACTGATTGAATGATTGGACACCAAGTGCGACACTGATTGAATGATTGGACACCTAGTGCGACGGTGATTGAATGATTGGACACCTAGTGCGACGGTGATTGAATTATTGGACACCTAGTGCGACGGTGATTGAATGATTGGACACCTAGTGCGACACTGATTGAATGATTGGACACCTAGTGCGACACTGATTGAATGATTGGACACCTAGTGCGACACTGATTGAATGATTGGACACCTAGTGCGACACTGATTGAATGATTGGACACCTCGTGCGACGGTGATTGAATGATTGGACACCTAGTGCGACACTGATTGAATTATTGGACACCTAGTGCGACACTGATTGAATGATTGGACACCTAGTGCGACACTGATTGAATGATTGGACACCTAGTGCGACACTGATTGAATGATTGGACACCTAGTGCGACGGTGATTGAATGATTGGACACCTAATGCGACGGTGATTGAATGATTGGACACCTATTGCGACGGTGATTGAATGATTGGACACCTAGTGCGACGGTGATTGAATGATTGGACACCTAGTGCGACGGTGATTGAATGATTGGACACCTAGTGCGACGGTGATTGAATGATTGGACACCTAGTGCGACGGTGATTGAATGATTGGACACTTAGTGCGACACTGATTGAATGATTGGACACCTAGTGCGACGGTGATTGAATGATTGGACACCTAGTGCGACGGTGATTGAATGATTGGACACCTAGTGCGACACTGATTGAATGATTGGACACCTAGTGCGACACTGATTGAATGATTGGACACCTAGTGCGACGGTGATTGAATGATTGGACACCTAGTGCGACGGTGATTGAATGATTGGACACCTAGTGCGACGGTGATTGAATGATTGGACACCTGGTTCTTGGTGCAGTTTGCCCTGCCAGTCGTGATTGCGATATGACATCATAGACACACAGTACGAGACACTGCCTATACACATGTCAACTCTGTATTACATAGCCCGCTGCCCACAGAAATAACACTGTATATAACATGCACACAGCAGGAGACACTGCCTATACAAATGTAAACTCTGTATCACGTAGCCCGCTGCCCACAGAAATAACACCGTATATAACATGCTAAATGTTGCTTGTCCCTTGCTGGACGTTGCGGTCAAACTAGAGTTGATTTCCGAGCAATTACACGTTCAGTAATGTGCCATTGCAATCTCCGTGGCGAATGTCTTACGAAAGTGATTCGTAAGCCCTCTTTTCTGCGTTCGAAACACGACTGCGATCTATTTAGCAGCACACCGCATTGCGCTAGGTTTTAACAAATTTGTATGGGAGCCGGTAGTATAGAAATCAATGGCAAACTACTGTACGTAAACTTGCCAAGACATCAAAAACAGCATTAAAAATTTGATGTTGACAGCGATGTCCTGTAATGAAAACTGGATACGCATTTTACAAAACAATAAAAAAACAATGCCATTGATTTCTGAACAAGAAGTTAACGATTGAAGTCAAACTGACTGGTGGGTGGAGGGAACCCACTACCCAGCACTTGTGCCACATCAAAGGAAATATGATCCTAGAGCAGTGGTTCTCAACCTTTTTTGGCCCATTCCCCCCTTCACCATATTTTCAGAACGCCATTCCCCCCCCCCCTTTCCTATCCAAAATTTGGCCCATTCCCCCCTTCACCGTATTTTCAGAACGTCATCCTCCCCCCCCCCCTTTCATATTTCCTATAAAACACCCCTACACAGTATACGTAAAAATGGAAGGTAAATGTAATAGCATATACTAAAACAAGTCTAGACATCCACATAAAACATGATTTCTGGGTCTACTTACTTTATAAAATGACGTTTAGAAGGACGAGACATACATAACTCTAAAGTATGAAGGGAAAAATTATGTCAAGTAATCGGTTCTTGTATTAACACGATCTTGAAATGGTCTTCATCCCCCCCCCCCTGGAAACCCTGAAATTCCCCCCTGGGGGGGGGGGAATTCCCCACCGGTTGAGAACCACTGTCCTAGAGCAAGATGACGAGAAGAAATTGGCGCCCAGGAAGTTTAAAGACTAGCACACAAGCGTACAAAGCTTTCGGTCACGCTGACTTCCCAAGTGTCTTCTGCTGTATGACTTATTGAACCACATGCCCACCACGCCCCAAGGCAATGACTGATCCACAACGTCACTGTTGGGTAAGTGCCATCTGGAGGTTACTGCAGAACTGGGACAACGGACACGAATTTTAGGAGAGGTACTTTTAATGAAAAGTGGTGAGAACACCTCTGTGGATAGAAAGATACATTAAGATATCTTGAAGAAATTAACTCACATAGATGTAGTTCATCCACCAAGAACGATGATATTCAGTCATTGCATCCAGTGGGGATGAAAGTTTACGCACTTGAGTAATGATGCACGCCAAAATTTCGGTCGTTGACAACAGTATCTCAAGTGTCATGATAAATTCCAAATACTTTTAGTGAGATCTTCAGTGTCTTTACAGCGTTTCCGCTGGCCGTCTTGGCAGCGTTTACCACAGCGCAGCTCACCGTAAAAATTTCATTTATGGAGCCTGTGATCTGGCATGCGAGTCAAGTGACCAGCCCAGCAAAGCTGATTCTTCATTAGGACAGTATGGATAATGGGCGTGGACGCACTTTCTGGGGACTTCAGTGTCTGGTATCTTGTCTTGCCATTGAATCTTCAATAGCTTCCAAAGACAGACTGTAAGGAAGTGGTTTAATTCCCTGGCGTGTCGTTGGTACACAGACTAGGTTTCACAACAATATATCAGAGTGGATAATACAACAGCTTTGTAGAATTTCAGCTTTTTATGCAGGCTTATTCCATTTGTGTCCCACACATTTTTATACAGTCTGACAAAGGCCACGCTGTCCTTGGAGATTCTTACATTCACTTCGTCAACAATTGTAGCAGTTTGTGACACATTGCTGCCAAGATAGGGGAATTTACCACAACACAAAGTCGATGACCATTCACTTTGATATTTGGCACGGTGTGATTAATACTTGGAGCTGGCTGGTACATAACTACAGTTTTCTCCAAGCTGATATTGAGCCCAAAGTTGCCGCAGGCACATGAGAAAGGTGAAACATTGTGTTGCACGTCTGCCTCTGAGTTGGCATATAGAGTGCAATCATCAGCAAACAGGAGCTTTCTGATAGTGTCGCTTGTAGGTTTATTATTAGATTTCAGCCTTCTGAGATTGAATAATCCTCCATCCATGCGGTAGTTAATGTCTATTCCATTGTCCTTGTTTTCGAAGGCATCCGTCAGCATAGCTTAAACCATGAGGCTGAATTGTTTTGGTGACAGGACACAGCTTTGCTTCACTCCATCGGTGACAGGACACAGCTTTGCTTCACTCCATTGGTGACAGGACACAGCTTTGCTTCACTCCATTGGTGACAGGACACAGCTTTGCTTCACTCCATTGGTGACAGGACACAGCTTTGCTTCACTCCATCGGTGACAGGACACAGCTTTGCTTCACTCCATTGATGACAGGACACAGCTTTGCTTCACTCCATTGGTGACAAGACACAGCTTTGCTTCACTCCATTGGTGACAGGACACAGCTTTGCTTCACTCCATCGGTGACAGGACACAGCTTTGCTTCACTCCATTGGTGACAGGACACAGCTTTGCTTCACTCCATTGGTGACAGGACACAGCTTTGCTTCACTCCATTGGTGACAGGACACAGCTTTGCTTCACTCCATTGGTGACAGGACAGCTTTGCTTCACTCCATCGGTGACAGGACACAGCTTTGCTTCACTCCATTGGTGACAGGACACAGCTCTGCTTCACTCCATCGGTGACAGGACACAGCTTTGCTTCACTCCATCGGTGACAGGACACAGCTTTGCTTCACTCCATCGGTGACAGGACACATCTTTGCTTCACTCCATTGGTGACAGGACACAGCTTTGCTTCACTCCATCGGTGACAGGACACAGCTTTGCTTCACTCCATTGGTGACAGGACACATCTTTGCTTCACTCCATTGGTGACAGGACACAGCTTTGCTTCACTCCATTGGTGACAGGACACATCTTTGCTTCACTCCATTGGTGACAGGACACAGCTTTGCTTCACTCCATTGGTGACAGGACACATCTTTGCTTCACCCCATCGGTGACAGGACACAGCTTTGCTTCACTCCATTGGTGACAGGACACAGCTTTGCTTCACTCCATTGGTGACAGGACACAGCTTTGCTTCACTCCATTGGTGACAGGAAAGGGCTCAGACAATTCGCCTTTTTTATGTACTCTTGACTGCATACCATCATGAAACAACTGCACTATTTGAGCCTAACTTTCGTGGGAAGCCATATTTTGCCATAATCTTCCACAATCACTCTCTGCTGACTGTATCGAAAGCCTTTGTAGGATAAATGAAAGCGGTGAACATTTCGGAGTTCATGTCCTGGCATTTCTCTTGCTGCTGCCTTGCAGCGAAATTCATGTCAACAGTTCCTCGTTCTTTTCTGAAGCCACATTGACTCTCAGGAAGAAGACCTTGGACGAGATGGACTGTGAGGCGATTGAGAAAAATTCTGCCGAGTATCTTCTCTACAATTGAGAGCAAGGAGATGTCTCGGTTTCCAATATGTTTCTAGCACCGTGAGACCAATACTGACCATATCAATCATCGTGAGCCCAATATTGACCACATCATTCACAAAGAACTCAATACTGACCACATCACTAACCTTGAGCCCAATACTGACCACATCATTCACCGTGAGCCCAATACTGACCACATCATTCACCGTGAGCCCAATACTGACAACATGACTGACCGTGGGCCCAGTACTGACCACATCACTGACATTTAGCACAATACTGATTACATCACTGACCGTGAGCATAATACTGACCACATCACTGACCGTGGGCCCAATACTGACCACATCATTCACTGTGAGCCCAATAGTGACCACTCCATTCACCGTGATCCCAATACTGAACAAATCACTAACCGTGAGCCTAATACTGAACACATCAATGACCGAGAGCCCAATCTGAGCACATATCTGACCATGAGCCCAATACTGAGCACATCAATGACCATAAGCCCAATACTCTCCACATCACTGACCTTGAACCCAATACTGACCACATCAACGTCCATGAGCCCAATACTGACCACATCAAAGACAGTGAGACAAATAGTGAGCACATCACTGACCGTGAGCCGAATACTGACCACATCACTGACCGTGAGTCCAATACTGACCACGTCGCTGACCGTGAGCGGATTAGTCTATAACACGTTTTTCTACCACCGTGAGCAGATTAGTCGATAACATTTGTTTCTAGCACAGAGAGCGGATTAGTCTATAACATGTGTTTCTAGAACCGAGAGAGAGCATTTTAGTCTATAACATCTGTTTCTAGCACCGAGAGAGAGAGCGGATTAGTCTATAACATGTGTTTCTAGCACCGAGAGAGAGAGCGGATTAGTCTATAACATGTGTTTCTAGCACCGAGAGAGAGAGCGGATTAGTCTATAACATGTGTTTCTAGGACAGAGAGCTTATTAGTCTATAACATGTGTTTCTAGCACCGAGAGAGAGAGCGGATTAGTCTATAACATTTGTTTCTAGCACCGAGAGAGAGAGCGGATTAGTCTATAACATCTGTTTCTAGCACCGAGATAGGATTAGTCTATAAAATTGTTTCTAGCACCGAGAGCAGATTAGTCTATAACATTTGTTTATAGCACCGAGAGCGGATTAGTCTATAACATGTGTTTCTAGCACCGAGAGCGGATTAGTCTATAACATGTGTTTCTAGCACCCATAGCGAATTAGTCTATAACATTTATTTCTAGCACCAAGAGCGGATTAGTCTATAACATTTGCTTCTAGCACCGAGAGCTTATTAGTCTATAACATCTATTTCTAGCACCGAGAGCAGATTAGTCTATAACATGTGTTTCTAGCACCAAGAGCGTATTAGTCTATACCATTTGTTTCTAGCACAGAGAGCGGATTAGTCTATAACATTTTCTAGCACCCAGAGCGGATTAGTCTATAACATTTGTTTCTAGCACCGAGATTTGATTAGTCTATAACATGTTTTTCTAGCACCGAGAGTGGATTAGTCTATAACATGTATTTCTAGCACCGAGAGTGGATTAGTCTATAACATGTGTTTCTAGCACCCATAGCGGATTAGTCTATAACATGTGTTTCTAGCACCCATAGCGGATTAGTCTATAACATGTGTTTCTAGCACCAAGAGCGGATTAGTCTATAACATGTGTTTCTAGCACCCATAGCGGATTAGTCTATAACATGTGTTTCTAGCACCAAGAGCGGATTAGTCTATAACATTTGCTTCTAGCACCGAGAGCTTATTAGTCTATAACATTTGGTTCTAGCACCCAGAGCGGATTAGTCTATAACATGTGTTTCTAGCACCAAGAGCGGATTAGTCTATAACATTTGCTTCTAGCACCGAGAGCAGATTAGTCTATAACATGTGTTTCTAGCACCGAGAGCAGATTAGTCTATAACATGTGTTTCTAGCACCCAGAGCGGATTAGTCTATAACATGTGTTTCTAGCACCAAGAGCGGATTAGTCTATAACATTTGGTTCTAGCACCCAGAGCGGATTAGTCTATAACATGTGTTTCTAGCACCAAGAGCGGATTAGTCTATAACATTTGCTTCTAGCACCGAGAGCAGATTAGTCTATAACATGTGTTTCTAGCACCGGGAGCAGATTAGTCTATAACATGTGTTTCTAGCACCCAGAGCGGATTAGTCTATAACATGTGTTCCTAGCACCAAGAGCGGATTAGTCTATAACATTTGCTTCTAGCACCGAGAGCAGATTAGTCTGTAACATGTGTTTCTAGCACAGAGAGCGAAATAGTCTATAACATTTGTTTCTAGCACCGTGAGCCCAATGCTCCTGATAGTGTAATAGTGCCAGTAAAGTTATTGTTATACTGAGAGATATGGGAAGCAAGAAGTAGATCTCAAAGAGCTTAGCAACAAGAGGTGTGACGTACGTTGAAGTCGCGTGCTGTCTGAAATCTAGATCACGATGCATGTATGTGTAGGAGATAAGAAACATTGAAGCAGTTTCTTTCCCTGTTTAGAAGACATAAATAAACACTATCTCAACAGAAAGTGTATAGATGTATAGGTAAGTACATAACATATAAACATTTGTTACCTCTACAAAGTTCATCTGCTACATAAATTTTTCATTTGTTTATCGTTTATGTGCATTTTTGTCTTCTCTATTTTGTTTGCCGGCACTGGCGCGAAGGAGTTACGAATACAATTGGCAATCATGCATTCCTCATTCGAATCACAGCTGCGGGTGATTTTGAAGCAGTCTGCCTTGCGTTGTTTCTATATAATTATATGAGTGTCAGTCGTTCAGAAAGAAATGGCAAACTACTGAACGTAAACTGGTGCATGAATCACAAACAGCTAAAAATGCTGGAGTTGACTGCTACGTCCTGTACAGGATGCGCAACTAACTTTCACTGTTTTGTTTGCCCTGTGAGTTTTCGAGAGCAGATCTATTAGCAAGTGTTCTCAAACTGTGTCGTATAGACAACCAGCGTCCTTCCCTGACTTGTTGACTAGAAGGAATATGTCTAGTTCTCTTCGTAAGTTCTAGAATAAGGACTCCCTCATACCATTGTAGTCTCATTCTGCTCAGATACCACTTCATGAAACCAAGTAATGTTCTATTTATTGTGTTTAGTATTTCTCACAAAGGATCTGGTCGACACCCAGGACTCCAAGGAAAGGCCAGACAGACACATAATTAGACTTCATCTGGTACCATTAGAACCGGGGATCTCTCCCCCGATGTGTCTCCACCTTGACGTGGTGGGGGAGCTTGCGTGTCCCATCGACCCCATTTGCTTGCCGATGGGTGAAAAATTACATATCGGACAGCTTATGGGATAGGGACCAGACTAAGAGAGACACAACCTGCTGCTCTGCAGGTATAGACTGAGGATAGCAGTCAAAATTTAAATCAGGTGCACGAAGGCAGAATTTCTTGGTTCGGACAAAACTCTTAAGGCTCCCTATCGAGGGCTGTGGCTGAACGCCTCTAAGCCACAAACCCTCGGATCTGAGAGCCAGGCCGATACCCGTCTACCGGAAAATAGAAACGTGATACTGAGCAAGCTACATGCTCAGGTCTGATACATGTTCGAAGGCTCTCAGCTGGGGGATATGAGGGATTCCCGGATGAGAGGGCCTGACCGTTTCCCGTTCACTGCTGCACGAAGGTAAGGTGCTGAGCCGGCAGCACATGTAGCCTACCTCGTGAGCGAGTACAAAAAAGACAGAAAAGTGCCCCAGTCGAAGGGCATGGTTACGGAAACTCTGTATCTAACTCATAGAGAGTGTAGATATAAGTGGAAGAACGTCTCAACGCAAAATGGAACGCACGGCGAGCGTACCTATAGCGTGGGTTGAAGTCACAAGCAAAAGCTTACCGAGTGGATGTCGCCCGCAATCTGACCGCTCCTGGTGTGTGCTTGAGCGATCAGTGGCAAGCGGGATGCTCAACACATGGAAGTGAGGAACAAAAGCAGCCATGAGCAGGACGTGGAAACTCCTTGGGTGAGCCCAGTCTCAAAGCAATATGTGCCGGCTCTGCAATTATGGAAGCCTCCTCGGATAGTGAGATGATGCCCATGGTCTGCCCCTGCCTTCCCTTGAGGGCCGTCCGCGATATCGTTGATCGTTCTATCTTGACCAGCTGAGATGTGGGTGACATTACAATAGTCTAACGTGTCTCGAAACCAGAGAAAGGCTAACCTCACTAAAAAATGCCCGCCAGAAGTCGGAAGTGTCGGCCTACGGGTGGCAAACTAAAAATTGACACTACGCAATTACGTCCGAGTGAAATGTCTCGCCCGAATGTCTCTCGTGCTAGGAACAGCTCTGACTACCTAGTTTCCGAATGCCGCTCTTGTTCGGAACAGCTCTGACTAGGTAGTTTCCGTATGTCTGTCGTGCCTGGAACAGCTCTGATGGGCGCAACGACAAGCACATGTCCGAAAACTGGCTGAGTGGATGCCGTCTACGAACATGTCTGGTTTGTGCGGGAATGGCCCGGGGAAAACGAAATGACCAATATATTGAAGTGAGGATTTAAAGCAGCCATAAGCAGGACGTGACGATTTCCCTCGGTGAGCCCAGATCCAGGGCGTTATGTGTCGGCCCTGCAACTATGGAAGCAACCTTGGATGGCGGAAAATGCTATGGACTGTCCCTGCCTTCCTTTGAGGGATGACCGTTGTCTTCGACCGTTCAACCTTGGCCAGCAAGGTTGTAGATGGCACCACAAAAGTGAGTGTCTCCCAGGAATGCTACCTGGTCAAAAAAGCACGCTAAAGTCGATGTGTTGGCCTACGGGTTTCGGCCCAAGGGCGCATAACAGACACACCGCAATGGCATCTGAAAAAACACTCCGGATGAACGAAAAGAAGAAGAAGAACCGGGGATCTTCGCTGGCTGCTGAAGTTGAGGACATAGCCCATAATGGAATGTCCTTAGTGCAATGGATTTCGTTCTTGACTCAACTCAACCTAGTCGTTCTCAAAGTTCTTGATCCCCACAGCTGTACTGGCTGATCAACAAATGCTAGTATCTCGATGTCAACATCTCAGGTGAACCTGTAACCCACTGATTGTTCTGTACAAATGTAGACACTGTCATCCAAGATGTCCACACGCAGATTACACCAGTCAATGACCAACATGTACCGGATATGAAAATATCTGAATAATTTTGGTGTGCTGAAAACGAAAATGGCATTAAGAAATGCTGATTGGTTCTAGTTTTAAAGATATGTTCTATTAATGTATTTAATGACAGTCAATTTATATAATTGACAAACTGGTGTGGTGACTTAACAGCGGTCGCTCATTTGCTTGGACTACAGGGTGGATACACCAAGCACTGTTGCCTTCTCTGTGAGTGGGATAGCCGTGCTTGGACTACAGGGTGGATACACCAAGCACTGTTGCCTTCTCTGTGAGTGGGATAGCCGTGCTTGGACTACAGGGTGGATACACCAAGCACTGTTGCCTTCTTTGTGAGTGGGATAGCCGTGTTTGGACTACAGGGTGGATACACCAAGCACTGTTGCCTTCTCTGTGAGTGGGATAGCCGTGCTTGGACTACAGGGTGGATACACCAAGCACTGTTGCCTTCTCTGTGAGTGGGATAGCCGTGCACAACTTGACCATTACACTAGAAGACACTGCCCAATCAGGCAGTCATTGCAGCCTGGAAGTAAGAACGTTGAGAACCCAGCACTTGTCGACACCAGCAATATTGTGTTGCCACCATTGCACTTAAAGCTGGGTTTCATGAAAATGTTTGTCAAGGCAAAGGAGAAACCACATGAGGATCTCATATACCTCATCAGAAAATGTCACAGACTGAGTGAGACTAAAATAAGAATATGGGGTATTTATTAGTCCGCAAATTCGAAAACGTCTTCATCATGACGAGTTTCTTTGCGTGATGTATGGGAAGGAAAAACCAGCATGGCTACCATTTAAGTCGATGGTGGACAATTGTCTGTGAAACAACCGACCTGATAATTACAATGAAATTGTAGAAAAGTTCTTTCTGAAGTATAAGAGTCGTGGTTGCAACAGTCTGTAAAAATACATTTTCTGGATTCTCTGTTGGATTTATTTACATCAAACTGTGGAGCAGTGATGAACATGGTGTACGATTTCACCAGAACATTGCTTCTGTGGAGAAAATGTATCAAGGCAATAGGAGTCCTTCAATATTTGCTGATTACTGTTGGACTGTGACAAGAGACACCTCACTGATTGACTACAAGAAACAAGCAAAGGGAGCTTTTATAGCAAAATTAAAATGTGCCTTTTGAAAACATTATATTTAAATTTTAAATATTGTTTGCATTTTTATTTCTATAATTTATGTTGACATATCAATTAATTGTGTATGTAACCACAATTGTTGTAATGCTAAAGTAGACAGACCAATTTTTCACCCCAGAGAATTAAACAAGCATGCATTATTTGTCCTACAGTAATGTACATTTATGTTTAAAAAAACAAACCAAACAAAATACAAAAAAAGGTGAGCCAATTGATGCATTTAATTGTGATATTTTAAACCAGCATGTCAAATTCAATCAGAAATGGTGTATTTAAATTCTGATACAAAAATCTTTTGAAAATGTGTTGACTAGTATTACATGCGAACTGTGACCACTCATGCTTAACAGCAGAAAACAAGTTCACCTGTACAATGTATTCCATCTGTGAATGTAAACATAGACGCTATAAACATGATCATCTGTACAATGTGATACCTGTGTGAATGTAAACATAGACGCTATATTCATGATCATCTGAACAATTCATCCCCTTTGTGAATGTAATCATAGACGTCATAAACATGATCATCTGTACAATGTATTCCCTGTGTGAATGTAAACATAGGCGCCATAAACATGATCATCTGTACAATGTGATACCTGTGTGAATGTAAACATAGACGCTATAAATATTATCATCTGTACAATGTGATCCCTGTGTGAATGTAAACATAGACGCCATAAACATGATCATCTGTACAATGTGATACCTGTGTGAATGTAAACATAGACGCTATAAATATTATCATCTGTACAATGTGATCCCTGTGTGAATGTAAACATAGACGCCATAAACATGGCCATCTGTACGGTGTATTCCCTGTGTGAATGTAAACATAGACGCTATATTAATAATCATCTGAACAATTCATCCCCTTTGTGAATTTAATCATAGATGTCATAAACATAATCATCTGTACAATGTATTCCTTGTGTGAATGTAAACATAGACGCCATAAACATGATCATCTGTACAATGTGATAACTGTGTGAATGTAAACATAGACAACATAAACATGGCCATCTGTACAATGTATTCCCTGTGTGAATGTAAACATAGACAACATAAACATGATCATCTGTACAATGTGATACCTGTGTGAATGTAAACATAGACAACATAAACATGATCATCTGTACAATGTGATCCCTGTGTGAATGTAAACATAGACAACATAAACATGATCATCTGTACAATGTACTCCCTGTGTGAATGTAAACATAGACAACATAAACATGATCATCTGTACAATGTATTCCTTGTGTGAATGTAAACATAGACGCTATAAACATGATCATCTGTACAATGTGATCCCTGTGTGAATGTAAACATAGACGTCATAAACATAATCATCTGTACAATGTATTCCTTGTGTGAATGTAAACATAGACGTCATAACATAATCATCTGTACAATGTATTCCTTGTGTGAATGTAAACATAGACGCCATAAACATGATCATCTGTACAATGTGATAACTGTGTGAATGTAAACATAGACGACATAAACATGATCATCAGTACAATGTGATCCCTGTGTGAATGTAAACATAGACGTCATAAACATAATCATCTGTACAATGTATTCCCTGTGTGAATGTAAACATAGACGCTATAAACATGATCATCTGTACAATGTGATCCATCCCCTGTGTGAATGTAAACATAGACGTCATAAACATAATCATCTGTACAATGTATTCCTTGTGTGAATGTAAACATAGACGTCATAAACATGATCATCTGTACAATGTGATCCCTGTGTGAATGTAAACATAGACGCTATAAACATGATCATCTGAACAATTCATCCCCTTTGTGAATTTAATCATAGCCGTCATAAACATAATCATCTGTACAATGTATTCCTTGTGTGAATGTAAACATAGACGAGATAAACATGATCATCTGTACAATGTATTACCTGTGTGAATGTAAACATAGACGAGATAAACATGATCATCTGTACAATGTATTCCCTGTGTAAATGTAAACACGGACGCTATAAACATTATCATCTGTACAATGTGATCCCTGTATGAATGTAAACATAGACAACATAAACACAATATTATAAACTATCTTGCCCGGCATATTCCGCTGCATCTCTTCAGCTTCCAGCAGCTGCTATACAAACAGAATGACTTGCTTTCAAACTTAGACTTCGGTAGCGATAACGAACTCGCCAGTTGAACAATATCAGCGACTGCCTGTTTATTATTTCAGCAATTGTATTATTTGTTTATTCAGTTCCAATGATATTAATTCTACATTGTGTACCTGTCGGGATTAGGCGAAACACACCAGGCAAGAAATTGTGTAATAATTTTTTATGACATCTATGAGAACATATAACATGATAGTGTTATGAACAATGTATGTTGTCCACGTATTACAACCAGCTAACACATACAATAGCACACACGCGGATCCAATGAAAGACGTGTCCAGGCCACAACAAAGACAAACATTAGTAACTTGTACATCTATATTTTCCAGCAGTCTTTCTCGTGTAGTTGTGTCGGGTTGTGTTTGTTTTTATGTGCTGACGAAGGCTTTGGCCGCAACGTTTAGTTTCTTACTTGTGATCGTCTTCTAGCAATGCTTACCATCTATTTCTCGTTTCTCGGTGATTGATGCAATGTCCTGAATGCAAGTGTGTTGACATTTAACAGATTCGCGGATATCATGGACACACTGTGGACATCTATGTTGCTGGTCATCTGTGGGTGTCACCTGGCTTCCCCTGCTGTTGATGATTGTCCTTACAAGGTTGTTTAACATTGCTTAACGGATAACTTTAATTATAATTACCGCATTGTTTTCTTTGTCAAATATAGAACAATAAGTGCCATAATCTCATATGTAGGCAAATTGGAATATTATTAAATAAGTGAATCTGTACAAATGTCTGATGGGAGGTACCTTCCAGAGATTAAAACAAGAATCGCTACGGAAACAATGCCTTTTTCCAGATAGAAAACATACTGACATTAACAAGGTGGCAAGTGCAACGAGAAAAGAAGTTGAAGTACTCTATATGACCTATAATTGGGATGTATGTGATTCGTTGACAATGAGGAGACACTCTGAAAAAACATCTAATGAAGGTGGACATGTGGTTTCTGAGTAAAATGCACAGAATATCATGGGCTTACAGAGAAACCAATGAGTAAGTTCTACAAGAAACGAATGGAAACAATAATCTGATTAGAGAGAAATTAGACGTAGACAGTAAAATACTGTGGGCACGTTATGAGAAGAAATACAACAGTGAAGTTGGTGACAACTGGCAAGATTAAAGAGGTAAGAACAAGGGTAAGGAAGAGAAATCAATATTTGGATGGCTTGGCCACGTGATATGGCCGAGACAAGAAAACAGTGCTGACCCACGACTCTGGTGATCGAGTTAGATGGCGAAACATGACAGCCCACGATTATCGGCACCGCACATGATGATGATTTATGTCACTATTATAAATTGAAATAATCATGAATAAAATTCTCAGTGTCTCTGATGTTTAACCTGGGAAGCAACTCTAACAGTGAATCTGACCATGTATCAGTGTCTCATATGTTTAACTTGAGAAGCAGATCTAACAGTGAATCTGACCACGTATTTCAGTGTCTCTGTTTAACCACCCGGCTTCCTGGCCTAGAGGTTAGCGACATTTCTCTGTAATCGTGTATACTCTCGTAAGTAACGTGACGCCTGTGAGAATCAGCAGTGGTTCGAATCACGTCTGTAACTTACGGGGTATGTGAGCCGGCCGCTCAGAAAGCAAAGGTCAACTACTGAGCGAAATCTTGCCAAGAAATCAACAATCAGCTGAAAGATGCTGATGTTGACATCAGTTTAGTTTAGTTTAGTCGTTGGATCAACATCAAGGCACACGGTTTAACCCATAAGTGCTCCGTTTTCCTCCTAACTCAAACCTGAGTCTGGAGAAACTAGCTCAATGCACGAACTCCATTGCATCGGCGAGGATCCTGAAATACTTTGGGTAGATTTCTAACTCGAAATTTTGCCCGGGCAGCGCCGTTAGGCTACTCATTGTCGATTTCCAACTGCCAAGGGATTTTTTACGTGCGCAACAATACACACGGTGGTCTGATCTCACTACCCAGAGACAACAATACACACGGGCGTCCGATCTCACTACCCAGAGACAACAATACACACGGGCGTCCGATCTCACTACCCAGAGACAACAATACACACGGGCGTCTGATCTCACTACTCAGAGACAACAATACACACGGTGGTCTGATCTCACTACCCAGAGACAACAATACACACGGGCGTCCCATCTCACTACCCAGAGACAACAATACACACGGGCGTCCGATCTCACTACCCAGAGACAACAATACACACGGGCGTCCGATCTCACTACCCAGAGACAACAATACACACGGGCGTCCGATCTCACTACCCAGAGACAACAATACACACGGGCGTCCGATCTCACTACCCAGAGACAACAATACACACGGGCGTCCGATCTCACTACCCAGAGACAACAATACACACGGGCGTCCGATCTCACTACCCAGAGACAACAATACACACGGACGTCCGATCTCACTACCCAGAGACAACAATACACACGGGCGTCCGATCTCACTACCCAGAGACAACAATACACACGGGCGTCCGATCTCACTACCCAGAGACAACAATACACACGGGCGTCCGATCTCACTACCCAGAGACAACAATACACACGGGCGTCCGATCTCACTACCCAGAGACAACAATACACACGGGCGTCCGATCTCACTACCCAGAGACAACAATACACACGGGCGTCCGATCTCACTACCCAGAGACAACAATACACACGGGCGTCCGATCTCACTACCCAGAGACAACAATACACACGGGCGTCCGATCTCACTACCCAGAGACAACAATACACACGGGCGTCCGATCTCACTACCCAGAGACAACAATACACACGGGCGTCCGATCTCACTACCCAGAGACAACAATACACACGGGCGTCCGATCTCACTACCCAGAGACAACAATACACACGGGCGTCCGATCTCACTACCCAGAGACAACAATACACACGGGCGTCCGATCTCACTACCCAGAGACCAGGGGAAATTTTATTACTGGAAGTCCAGGTGGATTTTTTAAATAAATCCCGGTCCTCACCGGGCCTGAACCCGGGACCTCCAGCACTCGTGGCGAACACCATACCTCGAGACCACTCAGCAATGTTGTGTAAAGGATATGTAACCAACGGTTAACCTGGGAAGCAGATCTAACATTTACTCTGATAATTTATTGCAGGAATGTCAGTGTTACGGAACGGACATAAACTGCCAGGGACTTGGACTGACCTCTGTGCCAATCTGCTACAGTACAGGGGCTACCAGCTACCTGACCTTGACCCTTGATGTAAGATATCCTTGTGCAGCCGTGTACTTGAGTGGTCTGTGGAAGGGGCGGTGGTGTAGTGGCTAGACGCCTACCTGCTGTCTCAGTGGTCTGTGGAAGGGGCGGTGGTGTAGTGGTTAGACGCCTACCTGCTGTCTCAGTGGTCTGTGGGAGGGGCGGTGGTGTAGTGGCTAGACGCCTACCTGCTGTCTCAGTGGTCTGTGGGAGGGGCGGTGGTGTAGTGGCTAGACGCCTACCTGCTGTCTCAGTGGTCTGTGGGAGGGGCGGTGGTGTAGTGGCTAGACGCCTACCTGCTGTCTCAGTGGTCTGTGGGAGGGGCGGTGGTGTAGTGGCTAGACGCCTGTCTGCTGTCTCATGGTCTGTGGGAAGGGCGGTGGTGTAGTGGCTAGACGCTAGCCTGCAGTCTCAGTGGTCTGTGGGAAGGGCGGTGGTGTAGTGGCTAGACGCCTGCCTGCTGTCTCAGTGGTCTGTGGGAGGGGCGGTGGTGTAGTGGCTAGACGCCTACCTGCTGTCTCAGTGGTCTGTGGGAAGGGCGGTGGTGTAGTGGCTAGACGCCTACCTGCTGTCTCAGTGGTCTGTGGGAAGGGCGGTGGTGTAGTGGCTAGACGCCTGCCTGCTGTCTCAGTGGTCTGTGGGAGGGGCGGTGGTGTAGTGGCTAGACGCCTACCTGCTGTCTCAGTGGTCTGTGGGAGGGGCGGTGGTGTAGTGGCTAGACGCCTACCTGCTGTCTCAGTGGTCTGTGGGAAGGGCGGTGGTGTAGTGGCTAGACGCCTGCCTGCTGTCTCAGTGGTCTGTGGGAGGGGCGGTGGTGTAGTGGCTAGACGCCTACCTGCTGTCTCAGTGGTCTGTGGGAGGGGCGGTGGTGTAGTGGCTAGACGCCTGTCTGCTGTCTCAGTGGTCGGTGGGAAGGGCGGTGGTGTAGTGGCTAGACGCTAGCCTGCAGTCTCAGTGGTCTGTGGGAGGGGCGGTGGTGTAGTGGCTAGACGCTAGCCTGCAGTCTCAGTGGTCTGTGGGAGGGGCGGTGGTGTAGTGGCTAGACGCCTGTCTGCTGTCTCAGTTGTCTGTGGGAAGGGCGGTGGTGTAGTGGCTAGACGCCTACCTGCTGTCTCAGTGGTCTGTGGGAGGGGCGGTGGTGTAGTGGCTAGACGCCTACCTGCAGTCTCAGTGGTCTGTGGGAGGGGCGGTGGTGTAGTGGCTAGACGCCTGTCTGCTGTCTCAGTTGTCTGTGGGAGGGGCGGTGGTGTAGTGGCTAGACGCCTACCTGCTGTCTCAGTGGTCTGTGGGAGGGGCGGTGGTGTAGTGGCTAGACGCCTACCTGCTGTCTCAGTGGTCTGTGGGAGGGGCGGTGGTGTAGTGGCTAGACGCCTACGTGCTGTCTCAGTGGTCTGTGGGAGGGGCGGTGGTGTAGTGGCTAGACGCCTACCTGCTGTCTCAGGGGTCTGTGGGAGGGGCGGTGGTGTAGTGGCTTGACGCTAGCCTGCAGTCTCAGTGGTCTGTGGGAGGGGCGGTGGTGTAGTGGCTAGACGATAGCCTGCAGTCTCAGTGGTCTGTGGGAGGGGCGGTGGTGTAGTGGCTAGACGCCTGTCTGCTGTCTAAGTGGTCTGTGGGAAGGGCGGTGGTGTAATGGCTAGACGCCTACCTGCTGTCTCAGTGGTCTGTGGGAGGGGCGGTGGTGTAGTGGCTAGACGCCTACCTGCTGTCTCAATGGTCTGTGGGAGGGGCGGTGGTGTAGTGGCTAGACGCTAGCCTTCAGTCTCAGTGGTCTGTGGGAGGGGCGGTGGTGTAGTGGCTAGACGCTAGCCTGCAGTCTCAGTGGTCTGTGGGAGGGGCGGTGGTGTAGTGGCTAGACGCCTGTCTGCTGTCTCAGTGGTCTGTGGGAAGGGCGGTGGTGTAGTGGCTAGACGCCTACCTGCTGTCTTAGTGGTCTGTGGGAGGGGCGGTGGTGTAGTGGCTAGACGCCTACCTGCTGTCTCAGTGGTCTGTGGGAGGGGTGGTGGTGTAGTGGCTAGAGGTCTGTCTGCTGTCTCAGTGGTCTGTGGGAGGGGCGGTGGTGTAGTGGATAGAGGTCTGTCTGCTGTCTCAGTTGTCTCTGGGAAGGGCGGTGGTGTAGTGGCTAGACGCCTGCCTGCTGTCTCAGTAATCTGTGGAAAGGGCGGTGGTGTAGTGGCTAGACGCCTGCCTGCTGTCTCAGTGGTCTGTGGGAAGGGCGGTGGTGTAGTGGCTAGACGCCTGTCTGCTGTCTCAGTGGTCTGTGGGAAGGGCGGTTTTGTAGTGGCTAGACGCCTACCTGCTGTCTCAGTGGTCTATGGGAGGGGCGGTGGTGTAGTGGCTAGAGGTCTGTCTGCTGTCTCAGTGGTCTGTGGGAGGGGCGGTGGTGTAGTGGCTAGAGGTCTGTCTGCTGTCTCAGTGGTCTGTGGGAGGGGCGGTGGTGTAGTGGCTAGACAGCTGTCTGCTGTCTCAGTGGTCTGTGGGAAGGGCGGTTGTGTAGTGGCTAGACGCCTACCTGCTGTCTCAGTGGTCTGTGGGAGGGGCGGTGGTGTAGTGGCTGGAGGTCTGTCTGCTGTCTCAGTGGTCTGTGGGAGGGGCGGTGGTGTAGTGGCTAGACGCCTGTCTGCTGTCTCAGTGGTCTGTGGGAGATGAGGTGGTGTAGTGGATAGACGCCTGCCTGCTGTCTCAGTGGTCTGTGGGAGGGGCGGTGGTGTAGTGGCTAGACGCCTGTCTGCTGTCTCAGTGGTCTGTGGGAGATGAGGTGGTGTAGTGGATAGACGCCTGTCTGCAGTCTCAGTGGTCTGTGGGAGATGAGGTGGTGTAGTGGATAGACGCCTGTCTGCTGTCTCAGTGGTCTGTGGGAGATGAGGTTGTGTAGTTGCTAGACGCCTGTCTGCAGTCTCAGTGGTCTGTAGGAGGAGCGGTGATGTTGTGGCTAGACGCTTGTCTGCAGTCTCAGTGGTCTGTGGGAGGGTGTAGTTGCTAGACGCCTACCTGCTGTCTCAGTGGTCTGTGGGAGGGGCGGTGGTGTAGTGGCTAGACGACTGTCTGCAGTCTCAGTGGTCTGTGGGAGGGTGTAGTGGCTAGACGCCTACCTGCTGTCTCAGTGGTCTGTGGGAGAGAGGTGGTGTAGTGGCTAGACGCCTGTTTGCAGTCTCAGTGGTCTGTGGGAGGGGCGGTGGTGTAGTGGCTAGACGACTGTCTGCAGTCTCAGTGGTCTGTGGGAGGGTGTAGTGGCTAGACGACTGTCTGCAGTCTCAGTGGTCTGTGGGAGGGTGTAGTGGCTAGACGACTGTCTGCAGTCTCAGTGGTCTGTGGGAGGGTTTAGTGGCTAGACGCCTACCTGCTGTCTCAGTGGTCTGTGGGAGGGGCGGTGGTGTAGTGGCTAGACGCCTGTCTGCAGTCTCAGTGGTCTGTGGGAGGGTGTAGTGGCTAGACGCCTACCTGCTGTCTCAGTGGTCTGTGGGAGGGGCGGTGGTGTAGTGGCTAGACGCCTGCCTGCAGTCTCAGTGGTCTGTGGGAGGGTGTAGTGGCTAGACGCCTGTCTGCAGTCTCAGTGGTCTGTGGGAGGGGCGGTGGTGTAGTGGCTAGACGCCTGCCTGCAGTCTCAGTGGTCTGTGGGAGGGTGTAGTGGCTAGACGCCTGTCTGCAGTCTCAGTGGTCTGTGGGAGGGGTGGTGGTGTAGTGGTTAGACGCCTACCTGCTGTCTCAGTGGTCTGTGGGAGGGGCGGTGGTGTAGTGGCTAGACGACTGTCTGCAGTCTCAGTGGTCTGTGGGAGGGGCGGTTGTGTAGTGGCTAGACGCCTGCCTGCTGTCTCAGTGGTCTGTGGGAGGCGCGGTGGTGTAGTGGATAGACTCCAGCCTCTTGTCTCAGTGCTGATATTTACAACATCACCCCTGAGGGCGGGGAGGGGTAGGGGATCATTCGTCTTGGATGTATGGGTCTAGCACCATATGCCATTTTTGCGCCTTCAGGCGTGCAGATGTGTCCTTCACCTTCTAACTTGAGGATAGTCTATGTACGAGAAGTGTCCTTCACCTTCTAACTTGTGGATAGCTTGTGTGTGAGAGTAGCTTCAAATGTAACCTTATTTTCTGTTGTTCTGTGTAAATATGTTCTGGACAAGTAAAGAACAAACGTATCGTTTTTTCGATGTAGTCACCACTGCGTTCTATGAAAGTCATCCAGCGTCCATAAAGTGCTTGGATTCCTGTAAAAACAAAAAACCATTATCTGACGTCACTACTCGGTGTGTCTGACCCGGTCGTGAACAGTCTGTCACAGAAGTCACTACTCGGTGTGTCTGACCCGGTCGTGAACAGTCTGTCACAGAAGTCACTACTCGGTGTGTCTGACCCGGTCGTGAACAGTCTGTCACAGAAGTCACTACTCGGTGTGTCTGACCCGGTCGTGAACAGTCTGTCACAGAAGTCACTACTCGGTGTGTCTGACCCGGTAGTGAACAGTCTGTCACAGAAGTCACTACTCGGTGTGTCTGACCCGGTCGTGAACAGTCTGTCACAGAAGTCACTACTCGGTGTGTCTGACCCGGTCGTGAACAGTCTGTCACAGAAGTCACTACTCGGTGTGTCTGACCCGGTCGTGAACAGTCTGTCACAGAAGTCACTACTCGGTGTGTCTGACCCGGTCGTGAACAGTCTGTCACAGAAGTCACTACTCGGTGTGTCTGACCCGGTCGTGAACAGTCTGTCACAGAAGTCACTACTCGGTGTGTCTGACCCGGTCGTGAACAGTCTGTCACAGATGTCACTACTCGGTGTGTCAGACCCGGTCGTGAACAGTCTGTCACAGATGTCACTACTCGGTGTGTCAGACCCGGTCGTGAACAGTCTGTCACAGATGTCACTACTCGGTGTGTCTGACCCGGTCGTGAAAAGTCTGTCACAGAAGTCACTACTCGGTGTGTCTGACCCGGTCGTGAACAGTCTGTTACAGATGTCACTACTCGGTGTGTCTGACCCGGTCGTGAACAGTCTGTCACAGATGTCACTACTCGGTGTGTCTGACCCGGTCGTGAACAGTCTGTCACAGATGTCACTACTCGGTGTGTCTGACCCGGTCGTGAACAGTCTGTCACAGAAGTCACTACTCGGTGTGTCTGACCCGGTCGTGAACAGTCTGTCACAGATGTCACTACTCGGTGTGTCTGACCCGGTCGTGAACAGTCTGTCACAGATGTCACTACTCGGTGTGTCTGACGCGGTCGTGAACAGTCTGTCACAGATGTCACTACTCGGTGTGTCTGACCCGGTCGTGAACAGTCTGTCACAGATGTCACTACTCGGTGTGTCTGACCCGGTCGTGAACAGTCTGTCACAGATGTCACTACTCGGTGTGTCTGACCCGGTCGTGAACAGTCTGTCACAGATGTCACTACTCGGTGTGTCTGACCCGGTCGTGAACAGTCTGTCACAGATGTCACTACTCGGTGTGTCTGACCCTGTCGTGAACAGTCTGTCACAGATGTCACTACTCGGTGTGTCTGACCCGATCGTGAACAGTCTGTCACAGAAGTCACTACTCGGTGTGTCTGACCCGGTCGTGAACAGTCTGTCACAGAAGTCACTACTCGGTGTGTCTGAGCCGGTCGTGAACAGTCTGTCACAGATGTCACTACTCGGTGTGTCTGACCCGGTCGTGAACAGTCTGTCACAGATGTTACTACTCGGTGTGTCTGACCCGGTCGTGAACAGTCTGTCACAGAAGTCACTACTCGGTGTGTCTGACCCGGTCGTGAACAGTCTGTCACAGATGTCACTACTCGGTGTGTCTGACCCGGCCGTGAACAGTCTGTCACAGATGTCACTACTCGGTGTGTCTGACCCGATCGTGAACAGTCTGTCACAGAAGTCACTACTCGGTGTGTCTGACCCGATCGTGAACTGTCTGTCACAGAAGTCACTACTCGGTGTGTCTGACCCGATCGTGAACAGTCTGTCACAGATGTCACTACTCGGTGTGTCTGACCCGATCGTGAACAGTCTGTCACAGAAGTCACTACTCGGTGTGTCTGACCCGATCGTGAACAGTCTGTCACAGATGTCACTACTCGGTGTGTCTGACCCGGTCGTGAACAGTCTGTCACAGATGTCACTACTCGGTGTGTCTGACCCGGTCGTGAACAGTCTGTCACAGATGTCACTACTCGGTGTGTCTGACCCGGTCGTGAACAGTCTGTCACAGAAGTCACGCCGTTCAGAAAAATCCTACTCTAATCATACACTTGCTGGACTGACAGGAATGCCACGCCATACTGAACCTTCATTCGTCGATAAATGTTTGAGGTTTTACCCCAACACTGATAAACAAAAAAGGATAATATAACGATTGCTCATCTTCAGTGCATGTCAAAAGTGGGTCGGTGATGTTTAAACAGTCTTTAAGACTTCACCGCGTTCGTCTGCTCCATGATGTCACGTGCTTATTATCACTTTTGGCATCCTTAACAACAGTATTGACAGGTTCCAAGGTAATCTCATAGTTACTGTAATTTATATCGCAATGTTAAGGTTTTCGACTTGAAGCTCTATCGTACATGTACTGGAAACCCAAGTGGTGTGGTGGTTAGTACGATGTCCTTCCTAGAGGCTGACTGGGTTTGAACCCAGCAGAGGTAGGCTATGTTTGACTATCAGTACGGCTCTGTAGCGATGGGGTAACGTACATAATTCCTAATCCCGCGAAACACAGCTGCGGGCGATTAGGAAGCAGGTCACCTTACGCTGGTTTCATAAGGTATAAGTGTCCGTCGTTTAGAAAGCAATGGCAAACTACTGAACGTAAACTTGAAAATAAATCACAAACAGCCACAAATGCAGGGGCTGACTGCGACGTCATGTAAAGAATATGCAACTAACTTTGTTTTTAACAGCCGTGGATCTGATGTAGCCTCATAAACATGGGTACCATCAAGTTTTCGGAATTGAGTGGGATGTGCGTGCTGAGAAAGGGAACTGTCCACCACATGTCATATGTCGTAGCCTAGAATATGTGATGCCTAAAACTTCACACCATAATGGTGGCAACAATCTCTGAGTCCACCGTGACTACTTCACACCATAATGGTAGCAACAATCTCTGAGTCCACCGTGACTACTTCACACCATAATGGTGGCAACAATCTCTGAGTCCACCGTGAATATTTTACAGGTTTCTCAACACAATTGTTTATACAAACAACATCGTTCATGTACAAGGAATAATAATTCCCTGCACAATCATT
Source organism: Cepaea hortensis (assembly GCA_963921405.1). NCBI lineage: Eukaryota > Metazoa > Mollusca > Gastropoda > Stylommatophora > Helicidae > Cepaea > Cepaea hortensis. Next base: position 300,060 of record CAWUFQ010000484.1, on the reverse strand, counting down.
TATCCAAATAACATCACACATGTACATGAAACATTTCCCTACACAATCCTTCATCCAAACAACATCATATATGTACAAGAAACATTTCCCAACTCAATCGTGTATCCAAAACACATCGCACATGTACATGAAACATTTCCCTACACAATCCTTCATTCAAACAACATCACACATGTACATGAAACATTTCCCATCACAATTGTTTATACAAATAACATCACACATGTACATGAAACATTTCCCATCACAATTGTTTATACAAATAACATCACACATGTACATGAAACATTTCCCATCACAATTGTTTATACAAATAACATCACACATGTACATGAAACATTTCCCATCACAATTGTTTATACAAATAACATCACACATGTACATGAAACATTTCCCATCACAATTGTTTATACAAATAACATCACACATGTACATGAAACATTTCCCAACACAATTATTTATCCAAATAACATCACACATGTACATGTAACATTTCCCAACACAATTTTTTTTTATCCAAACATGCCTTGCTTTATGTAGTGATGTGTTTAAGCTACTACTTTGGCCAGATTTCGGCCTCCCATGTCTGTCTGGCTGCTTTGCTCAAGGTAGCGTTCAAAGAGGGCTTTGCCCTTGTCCTCGTCAGTCCTCTGCCAGATGAGGTCAGCACCTTGGAAGTCAGAAATGCTCTTATTCTTGACTACACCACTCATGCTTTTATGTAGTCGCCAGAACAATTTCAGTGACTTGTCTGTGCTTACTCTTTGACAACATCGTCAATCTGGCCAAGGAGGTCACCTCAGACAGATGCAAGGCCCAGGACACTTCGGATGAAGACACAGTGACAGTGAAAGAAATCAAGGCTGTGCTTCGACGATCAAAAAACAGTGCTCCAGGTCCTGATGGCATAAATAGGTGTACCGACAATGAGTTAGAGAAACTAGCAGACTTGTACAACAACAGTATACGGAGTGCTAGCATCAAGGAGGAATGGTTACACAGCTATCTGATTCCCTTGCAGAAGCCTGACAAAGACCACAAAAAAATTCAGGGATATCGAATTATAATCATGCAGAATACAATAGGCAAGCTGCTGGAGAAGGTAATTGCCAGGAAGATATCAAGCCAACTAGAGAGGCAAGGTGTTTTCCCACCCAGCCTGGGTGGGTACCGTCCAAAAAGAGAAACCTGGACCAATGCAGCAGTCTTTGCCCAGGATGTCTATGAAGGTTTCCACTCAGACACTGAAACCGTTGCTGCAGCGATTGATCTTGAGGACGCATACAACAGAGTACCACTGGATTTTTTAATGGTTCAGCTTCTCGAACTAAACGTAAGTCCATTCCTCCTTAGTTGGATCGCTGCAGCCCTCTTCCAACGGAAATTAGTTTTTAGATGTGGCAGTTGGACTTCGGAACCAACAACAATATATCCTGGCCTACCACAGGGATCACCATTATCTCCGGTACTGTTCAACGCCTACACAGTGAGAATCACCAGTAGCAGATCACTGGACCTGGCAGGACATTGTCATATGCCGATGATGTTTTAGTGTATCGTCAGGGGAAGGATAGAGAGGAGGTTGCTGTGGAATTACAAACCGAACTCAATCGCATAAGTACTTGGTGTGATGAAGCTGGGGCAATGGTCAACCCAACAAAGGCAACAGTGACTTGGTTCTCGTTGAATAATCATATTGTCAACACTCCAACACCAACTGTAAAGCTGTGTTCAGAGCCTTGCTTATAATGTGCACATAGACCAGGTGATAACAAAGTCCAAGCGGGGTTTGGCAGCGATGCGGGTGATGGCGGCAGCAAACTGTGAGCAGCGCCATCTATGTCTTCTGTACGAGGGGTTGGTCATGTCTGTTTTGGAGTATGCAATGGCAATCCTGACTCTCAGCCATAAGCAGATAGAAAGGATGGAAAGAATACAGAATGAAGCTATGCGCATTATTCTTGGATGTACAAGAGATACAGCATGCAGGGCGATGCGCTACCTTCTTGATTTTCAAACCATTGAAGAGAGAATACAAGGTTGCAGGGCACGCGCCAACCTCAGAATTAACGCAAACACACGACATCCACTGCATAGTGAAATTAGGAAGGTGAAGGGCAACAGGTTAAAAAGAGGACGGTCGTGGATTGGTCAAGCCGAAGACATTCTTCAACAGGTGTGTTCACTTGAGGACTTAGAACCTGGCGAGGAGTGGGTGCAAGTGCCAACAGACTTCTGCACATCCTTTTCAGTTTGCATCCAACTTGACAGGAAATGCAGACAAGAAAATCCGGCTGCTGTTGAGGCTGAAGTACAAGCGTTGATTTTCGAGAATTCGCTAGACGGTGACGTGGTCATCTACACAGATGGGTCGGTCGTCCGACATGTGAGAAGCTCATGGGCCTTTACAGCTCGGGCCGGAGGGAGAATTGTGAAGGAGGACTCTGGTGCTTTCACTGAAACCACAAGTAGCATGACCATGGAAGTCATGGCAGTAAGTAAAGCAATAACATGGCTCGAGACACAGACATTCACTATGGCTTGTTTCCTTAACGACTCAATGAACATGATCAAGAGGATAGAGGAGGGGTCGATCCGAAGAGAATGGTTGCTGCCTCTGGAGCGGTCTCGACTGGCAAAGATTAGTTTCATCTTCGTGCCATGGCATGCGGGAGTACAAGGAAATGAGCGGGCTGACAAGCTCGCAGGTGAGGCTACTGAGGAGGGCGGACGCGCCATGGACCAGGCCGACATTCTGAATGCTCTACGACAAGTAAGACTTTTGCGAGAACCAAGTGATGACTGTGAATCTACAACAATGGCCAGACTGCGAGAGCAGCAAATTAAAAGAGGGGTGGCCAAACAACACTACGCAGGAAGCCAAAGAAGATTTATAAACCAACACAGAACTGGCATCGTTAGCCGCTACACGTTGCGGGATTTTCTGAGGAGGGGATCCGAGCACTTATGGACTGAATGATTCGATGTGCAATGAGGTTGATCTGTCGACTAACTAACTAACTAACTAAGCTACTACTTTGTAAATATCTGCTATTACAACCGTAATCGTCGTGTGCCCTGTCAGCTGGCGTAGGCGTTCATGTCTCGCCACAGATCTCAGTCTCTGGTCTTCTCGATCTACACTGTAGATGATATTCCTCTATGTCTTCGTCTCAGTCCATGCAGCATAGCTTCTTTTTGTGTTCTGGATCAACTATGCAGATGATAATCGTCCATGTCAATGTCTCAGTCCAAACAGCATTATTTATCTGTGTTTTGTTGTTGTTGTTGTTGTTGTTGTTGTTGTTGTTGTTGTTGTTGTTGTTGTTGTTGTTCACTCGCTCTGAACTCAAGTGTAGATTATACACATGCTACTACTTCTATTGCACTGGATATTTGCCTGTGGATTAGCTGTCCCTATTACCAGTGTCCCACACCATCAGGTGAACCCACTCCGGCGACTGAGGTACTTGACATTTGCGTCCCCATGTCAAGGACGAGAAGTTAACAATTTAGTCCAAATGTCCTGTGAAGGTTTTAAACCCGCAATCTCGGTATCAGCAGACCGGAAGTTTCAAGCTATAGCTCGTATCCATTCAGTGATGCTAACCTACCTTTGTTCGGATTGATCTTACCAGTTGTAATCATGTTCTAGAATACCTCGCTTCTTATTGAGCTTTCCAGATGTCACAACGTTCTCCAATATCTCTCTTCTCATTGAGCTTTCCAGTTGTCATAACGTTCTCCAATACCTCTCTTCTCATTGTGCTTTCCAGATGTCACAACGTTCTCCAATACCTCTCTTCTCATTGAGCTTTCCAGTTGTCACAACGTTCTCCAATACCTCTCTTCTCATTGAGCTTTCCAGTTGTCACGGTGTTCTCCAATACCTCTCTTCTCATTGTGCTTTCCAGTTGTCACGGTGTTCTCCAATACCTCTCTTCTCATTGTGCTTTCCAGTTGTCACGGTGTTCTCCAATACCTCTATTCTCATTGATCTTTCCAGTTGTCACGGTGTTCTCCAATACCTCCCTTTTCAGTGAGCTTTCCAGTTCTAACGGTGTTCTCCAGTACCTCTCTTCTCATTGATCTTTCCAGTTGTCACGGTGTTCTCCAATACCTCTCTTCTCATTGTGCTTTCCAGTTGTCACGGTGTTCTCCAATACCTCTATTCTCATTGATCTTTCCAGTTGTCACGGTGTTCTCCAATATCTCTCTTCTCATTGATCTTTCCAGTTTTCACGGTGTTCTCCAATACCTCCCTTTTCAGTGAGCTTTCCAGTTTTCACGGTGTTCTCCAATACCTCTTTTCTCAACTTATGACCAGAGAAAGCTCTCTCATTCTGATTGTTGTATTTCATGTCCTAGTTTCATTAGCCTATTTCAGACTGTCGTTGTCAGTTACTCAACAGTTAGCTGTTAGTTGGCAACAGTTTTCTCAGGAACTACATCTCTGTAGATTCCAGTCTTTTCATAATTAGTTCATTCACGTTCCAATGTTCACTACCATGCAGGAAACGATGTTCTATAGAACATATCATCACTCTCTTTCTTACATTCAATAATAGTCATTTAATGCATACGATGTTTACATTTTCTGAATTGCATCTTTTGCCTGTTATATCCTTCTCTAATCTCTGTAACGCATCATCCATGCCATGCCATGATTACCCCTAGATATTCACATTTACGTCACTACCACCGAATGTAAGACGAAGAGTGGTGGAATGTTGTATGGAACATGTTTTGATATCCATCCTTCCATCATGTGCCATGCCGGTAAGCGTGGGCGGTCATGTTCTGCCATCTCACCCGATCACCAGAGTCGTGGATCAGCTCCGTGTTTCTGTCTCGACCATGCCACAAGGCCAAGCCATCCAGGTACTTGCTTCTAGGTCTTCCCCTTGGTCTGTTCCCCTCGATCTTACCAGTTGATATACGGCAGCGAATAAAAAAACGTTGATCAACAAATTAGAAAACTGTCGGAAGCAACGGACATATGGTTCCTGAAACGAATGTTGCGAAAATATGAACTGCCGGAGTAATTAGCAACGGACATATGGTTCCTGAAACGAATGTTGCGAATATATGAACTGCCGGAGTAACTAGCAACGGACATATGGTTCCTGAAACGAATGTTGCGAATATATGAACTGCCGGAGTAATTAGCAACGGACATATGGTTCCTGAAACGAATGTTGCGAATATATGAACTGCCGGAGTAACTAGCAACGGACATATGGTTCCTGAAACGAATGTTGCGAATATATGAACTGCCGGAGTAACTAGCAACGGACATATGGTTCCTGAAACGAATGTTGCGAATATATGAACTGCCGGAGTAATTAGCAACGGTTGTAAGGAAGAGGCTATTGAAGCTAGAACATTACATACAGCAATAATAAAGAGACACAAATATTGCTTTGGTCATGCTTTGAGAAGAGAGGCTTTTGAGAATATGGTGACACCTGCCAAGTGCAACGGGAAATAGACAGAAGCAGACCAGGACAAATGATGGTGGATTGACTGAGATCGTCGCATAGAGGATGGAATATTATCTGCTGGTTTGAACCAGAGCCCCGGTCTCATTGGCGAAGGTGTTACAGACGCGATTCATAATCCCAAATACCTGGGTTCGAAACAGCGGTGCTGGTGTTTTCGAAAAAGTTATATGTGTCGGTCGTTCAGAAAGCAATGGCAAACTACTGAACTCAAAACTTGCCCTGGAATCACGAACAGCCGAAAATGATGTGGTTAAACTGCAACGTCCTGTGAAGGACATGCAACTTTTTTTTTTTTTTTTTTAATTCAGTGCGAGATGTATGTTCCTCCAGCAACCGATAATAACACACGTACGTGTAATTGTGTGCTCCACAGTCAAACCGCATCACTGAAATCTCAGCGGGTAGTCTGCCCATCGGTCTCACGGAGCTCTCATTGGATGACAACCCCATTACAACGATCGACGACAACGCCTTCGACGAACTCTCAACGACCTTGGAGACACTATATTTCAGCAATGCTCGCTTGGTTAGAATCCCGGATGCCTTTCTTCGCCTGAACTCCCTGCAACATTTAAACATCATCAGTACAAAGGTCGTAGATTGGAACATTGGTGCCATGGCTCATGTCGGACCGACCCTGCAGAATCTGAACATTGAAGAAGTTGGGTTTACAACATGGCCTGTGTGGATGAAGTACTGCACAAACTTGAATGAGCTCAGTCTTGAGGGCAACGCCATCTCTTCCATACCTGACGACGCCTTTGATAGTCAATCCAGCAGCTTACAGTATTTGACACTCACCAATAATAGCCTGACTGCGTCACCAAAATCCCTGTTGAATTTAAAGAACTTGATCAGTTTAGGTTTGGATTTCAACAAAATCTCCAACGTAACTTGGCTTCCCCAATCCAGCAAACTGTCCAGTCTAGGCTTAAACATCAACCACATTTCTGACACCGATCATCTCGGAGAAGTGCTTCGTCCGTTCGCTAGCTCTCTTCAAGCTGTCATCCTCTCATATAATCGCATGACGGCCATCCCGGACTTGTCCTTCCTGACAAACGTGGTCACTTACGATCTGTCTAACAATCTGATTTCAGATCCCAGCTCAGGCAGTATGCACAATGCCACAAGTTGGGTCGACCTCAGTTTCAACCTGCTTCCGTCTATTCCATACTATTTACAGGTACCTGAAGTTGGTCACCATTATGTTGATGTCACATAATATGATTCATGCAGTCCAGGCCGCAGATATTCCTCCATGGGCAACCTCTCTGGACCTTCAGTTCAACCTCATTAGTGAGTTAACTGACGCAAGTTTCCCCGTTACTTGTTATCTTCAAAGTTTAACTATAGATAATAACCCTCTGGTTAAAGTTTCCAACTTGGCGTTAAAAAACCTAGGACATTTAAGTTACTTCAGTCTGCGAAACACAAAACTATCCCGCCTGCCCCTGAGTTTGGCCTACCTAACCAGCGTGTCTGATTTAGACCTGAGCAATAACCGCGCCCTAGTTTGTACTTGTCTGGAGAAAAGTCTGAAAGAGAGGATCACGTCAAATATCACCGTTAGTGGCGATTGTGGTAATATTAGCATTTATAACTTCTTTGCTCTTTTAAGTTCAAGCTGTCCGTAGTGATCGTATATTACTTATTATGTTACTCCTGGCAACGCCACTGTGTTCCTTTGTTGAAACTGTTACAATCTCTACCACCAATGCTACCCAGTTGTCAATTCCTTTGTTGAAACTATACACAATCCCTACCACCAATGCTACTCGGTTGTCAATTCCTTTGTTGAAACTGTACACAATCTCTACCACCAAAGCTACTCGGTTGTCAATTCCTTTGTTGAAACTGTACACAATCTCTACCACCAAAGCTACTCGGTTGTCAATTCCTTTGTTGAAACTGTACACAATCTCTACCATTAATGCTACCCAGTTGTCAATTACTTTGTTGATACTGTACACAGTCTCTACCATTAATGCTACACAGTTGTCAGTTACCTTGTTCAAGGCTGGCCGCCCCACAATACTGCGCTGCGGATTGGATTGTGGTCAAGACAGCTGACAAGAACGGCTATCGGAATGATTTTAAAATGCATCTTATGATTTATCGATGCGACACAATATTAGGCAATTGCGTATTAACTTTAATTATGGCCTAGATAAGTTAGCAGGCAGCTGAATTAGATCTGGCAGAAACAAAGCGTAGATTCTTCCCATAAGGGCCCAATCTTGTCTGTTCAATGTTATTTTGTGACAATCATGGCTCTACTGCGGCCTGGATGTGTAGTGTTTCTAAAAACTACTACCTGACACATTTTTGAGACATTCCTAATTTTCGGGATGCACGGATATGACTATGTAAAGCTCAGCATTAAAACCCACATAGTTACTCAGATTGACTGAAATCCCTGAGTCAGATTGAAAGAACACGTGATTCACTAGACAAGGAATGTTTAGATGTTCCAGTGTCCCAATATTGCAAATAAGCAGAATTATATTCACACTGAACATTTGTCCCCAATTAACTCCTTCCTCTTCTTCAGAGGATATTACATCTGTTTAAAATACTGAGATCCGCTGACGTTTTGATACAGTCTGTGACAAAGCAATAACCTGCAGTTATACACACGTATTCAATGCCAGCTGTATGTGCCTCCAGCAGCCAGTTCTAACTCACGTTCATGTATTTGTGTGTTCTCCAGTCAAACCACATCACTGAAATATCAGCGGCGAGTCTACCCATCGGTCTCACGGAGCTCTCATTGAATGACAACCCCATTACAACGATCGACGACAACGCCTTCGACGAACTCTCAACTACTTTGGAGACAGTATACTTCAGCAACGCTCGATTGCTTAGAATCCCAGATGCTTTTCTTCGCCTGAACTCCCTCCATAATTTGAATATCTTCAGAACAAAGGTGGTAGATTGGAACATCGGTGCCATGGCTCATATTGGGCAGACCCTGCAGACACTGAACATTGAAGAAGTTGGGTTTACAACATGGCCTGTGTGGATGAAGTACTGCACGCACTTGAATCAGTTAAGCCTTGCCAGCAACGCCATCTCTTCCATACCTGACGACGCCTTTGATAGTCAATCCAGCAGCTTACAGATGTTGACACTCACCAACAATAGCCTTAACGCGTCACCAAAATCCCTATCGAATTTAAAGAACTTGATCAGTTTAGATTTGGACTTCAACAAAATCTCCAAAGTAATTTGGCTTCCCCAATCCAGCAAACTGTACAGTCTAGGCTTAAACTTCAACCACATTTCTGACATCGATCAGATCAGCGAAGCACTTCGTCCATTAGCTAGCTCCCTGGACTCGCTCATTATTATAGACAATCACATGACGGCCATCCCGGACTTTTCCTTCCTGATAAAAGTGGTCAACTTCGATCTGTCTAACAATCTGATTTCAGATCCCAGCTCAGGCAGCATGCACAATGCCACAAGTTGGGTCGACCTCAGCTTCAACCTGCTCCCATCTATCCCTACTATTTACAGGGACCTGAAGTTGGTCACCATTATGTTGATGTCACATAATTTGATTCATGCAGTCCAGGCCGCAGATATTCCTCTGTGGGCAACCTCTCTAGACCTTCAGTTTAACCTCATTAGTGAGTTAAATGACGACAGTTTCCCCGTTAATTGTTCTCTTCAAAGTTTAACTCTAGATAATAATCCTCTGGTTAAAGTGTCCAATTTTGCGTTTGAAAGCCTCGGATCTTTAAATTCCTTGAGTCTACAACACACTAAATTAACCCGCCTGCCCCTGAGTTTGGCCTTCTTAAACAGCGTGTCTGATTTAGACCTAAGCAATAACCGCGCCCTAGTTTGTACCTGCCTTGAGATGAGTCTGAAAGAGAGGATCACGTCAAATATCAACGTTAGTGGCGATTGTGGTAATATTAGCATTTATAACTTCTTTGCTCTTTTAAGTTCCAGCTGTCCGTAGAGATCTTAATTTACTTATTATGTTGTCCCTAGTATCGCCACTGTGTTCCTTTGTTGAAACTGTACACACTCCTTACTTTTAATGCTACCCATTTGTCAATTCCTTTGGGGAAACTGTACACATTATCTACCACTAATTCTGCCCATTTATCGATTCCGTTGAGCTATTCATATTTACCAGAGAGACGAATGGAGACGGATTGTATTTGCAGCAAAGAACCTCAATGGCTCGGAACGCTGAAGAAGAAGAAGATGAAACGTCTTCCCCTTCTTCTCTTGTCCCGCTACCTTTGCCGTTAAGTGCCACAGAAGAGAATAGATGTAATGATCTGTATTTCACTTGTCTTGTTGGTTAGAATGAGATATTTGATTACATCCTCTCGCCATTGTTCCCGATGTTCTCACACAGAACGCCTTAGCCGCTGATTGTTGTTTGATTATAAACACTATCCACTCTGCCAGACAACAGTAGTATCACAGTTTGATCACAAACAGTATCCACTCTGCCAGACAACAGTAGTATCACTGTTTGATCATAAACACTATCCACTCTGCCAGACAACAGTAGTATCACTGTTTGA